>JAPMUY010008986.1:17500-65000 GCA_026901105.3 Galaxias olidus
CGTATGTGTCGGCCCTGTGATAGACTGGCGACCTGTCCAGGGTGTACCCCGCCTCTCGCCCTGTGTCCGCTGGGATAGGCTTACGGATGAGCGGTATAGCTAATGGATGGATGGATGGATGGATGATGATGATGATGAAGATGATGACCTTCTCATACTCGATCAGGTCTCCTTGTTTGCGGATGTTCTTCTTAGCCAGATAGATTGCTGATGGAGGAGAAGACAAAAAAGTAAAGAACTTTACTTCCGTTGAAAAAACACCACTGAAAATGCCACTGGAAATGGTGAGCAGGGGTACTAGACCCCCCTGATGGAGGCACACATCACTGTACGGAGAAACATTTTCGTGAGCATTGTGCAATATGAGGGCTGATTTTGCGTTCTCCTAATGATCTCTGAATGACCTTTACCCTCTGACCCGGACCCAGCCGTGTTCGACTCACCATAGTCCAGTTCTGACGCAGGCCACTTTGTACTGGTCCAGAAATATGGAGCCTTGGAGAGAGAGAGCAATACTTTTGATGCCATTTTTTTATTCACAATCAATTCATTGAACATCATGTTTGTATTAAAACACCACAATTTAAAACACACACACACACACACACACACACACACACATCCACCCTTACTCTCTGTACACCTGTCACCCATTCAGACCCATGCCTTCATCCCCTCTCCCATATAGATTTCCCTGACAGAATGTTACACCAATATAACCAAACCTCCCTCCAAAACAGTGTACAATGCCCCACCCTGGCACCACATAGTCTCAAAATGTGCAACCTTTTTTTGTCATTTGGAGATAAGCAAACTCTAAGGCTCGCTAAGAGATAGAGAGAATGACAGAGAGAGAGAGAAAGGGAGAGGGAGCGGGGAGAAAGAGAGAGAGAGAGGGAGAGGGGGGAGAGAGGGGGGGAGAAATAGGTGGGGAAACAGATAGTCGACATTAATTTGAAAGGCGGAGGGCAGTGGGTGAGCGAGGAGGGGTTTGTTAGGGCGGTGGAATCCTGACCTGGAAGCGGTAGGGGGACTCGTCAGGGCGTAGCAGCAGAGATCGGGGCTCTTTCAGGGGGTAGATGTAGCCGTATTTCACCAGGAGGCCACCCAGGTGAAGAGCCTCTGAAATGGAGCAATCACAGAGACTTCAGTTCGCCTTTCACCTTTAGTCTCAAACTGATCTCTTTATATACAGTTTGCCTCTAAAAAGAACATACACCGAGGGAGACTTTGTCCCCCTTTCACCTGTAGTCCCTGACTGATCTCTTTATGGATGCCTTCAGAACATACAGAGGGAGACTTTCTCTCCCTTTCACCTGTAGTCCCAGACTGATCTCTTTATGGATGCCTCCAGAACATACAGAGGGAGATTTTGTTCCACTACAGCGAGTCTCAGACTACTCCCATATGAACGATCCTAACACTTCTAAAACAATACAGACACTTAAGTCTCACACCTAGTCTCCCCCCTAACGCCTCTTTAACACACTGACACAGAGAAGGTCCCTGAACGAGCCTGAAACGCATCGCCCATTACTGGTACCTGGCAACAGGGAGGGGAGCGACTGCTGTGACAACTCTAACTTAGGGAGGAACGTTCCGCTTCTAGAACACACCGTCTCTCCCCAGGGAGCTCCAATCAAGCGCTCCCGGAACCTCGGGTGAGCTTGTCAAACTCCGAACCCCAGGGATCCTCTCCATCTTTGTTTACAGGAAGCGTACACCTGCACCCCTGGCCAATCGGCACGCAAAAATATTCCTCGTCGTAGCAACACCATAGCAACCCCCTGACAACTTTCCCGGCCGTAACAGTAACCCTGGAATCTTAGGGCGTAGGACGTCTTCATAATTTAATTTCTGATCCAGCACCTGTGCCCCCATTGCCATGATCACAGGCACACGCACACTTCCGTGCACACAGTCACCGCAAACACACACACACACACACACACACAGGCGCTACCACACACACACACACACAAACACACACACACACACACACACACCCTCGTTCACACACGCCACACACACACACACAGAAACAGATTTACCGTACCTTCTTCGTTGATGCTGTATTTCTGAATCAGCCACTCAACAATGTCCACGCCTGCACAGAGAAAAAGAGAGACAGAAAGAAAAGAAAGAAAGAGGGAGGGAGGGAGAAAAAGTGAAAGAAAAGGAGAGGAGAGGAAAAGATGCTCAGCAGCTTTACAGTGTCTGTAGGCGACACCTGATCTCCAGCATCACTCCTGCATTGATTCACTCCTCCCTCTCTCCGTCTCTGTCTCTGATTCTGTCACTGTCCCTGTCTCAGTCTCTATTTATTTCTCTCTCTCCGTCTCTGTCTCTGTCTCTGTCTCAGTCTCTATTTATTTCTCTCTCTCCGTCTCTGTCTCAGTCTCTATTTATTTCTCTCTCTCCATCTCTGTCTCTGATTCTGTCACTGTCTCTGTCTCAGTCTCTATTTATTTCTCTCTCTCCGTCTCTGTCTCTGTCTCTATTTATTTCTCTCTCTCCATCTCTGTCTCTGATTCTGTCTCTGTCTCTGTCTCTGTCTCTGTCTCTATTTATTTCTCTAAGTCTCTCTCCCCTTCTCTCTCTGTCTCTCTCCATCTATCTAATCTATCTCCTTCTCTCTCTTCTATTTCTCTCTCTGGCTTGCCCTCCTTTCTCCTCTCTCCTCTCCTTACACAAATGCACATAAACACATACACACACACACACCAGTGGCAAGATATCTTGGGTGGGGTAGAGAACATCAGCAGTAAAAAAAACCTTGATAACTTTTCTCCACTTCTGCCGTTGGAATATTACCCAACACAAACTAGACAACTACATTATTCATAGTATTACGCACGCGCGCGCACACACACACACACACACACACACACACACACACACGCACATACGCACGCACGCACGCACGCACGCACGCACACACACACACACACACACACACACACACACTCACCAGTCATGGCGTGTGGGATGACAGTGATGAGGAGTCTCTGGTTTCTCATCTTCATCCCCATGTCAGGATCCTGCATGGCTACAATCACTTTCTCCATCTGGAGGAGGAGGGTCACGCACACAAACACTTCGTACACATCAAAGGAATGTAAATCTCTGCATTTATTAAAACCCTCTTCCTAGTCAAAACCCTGCTCTTCTTAAGCAATATCATCATCGTCAACATCAAACTTTTCTTCTGGAATCACTATGGGGAGCTGCGTAATTGGATATGCTTAGCAATATCGATCGGTATTTACCAGGTAAACTAACAATTCAAACTAAACAATATATAAATATATTGTTTGGTTTGAATTGTATATGTATATACACATTTAAAAAATGCTACCTTTTGGAAACAAGCCAATTGTTCGCGATGAGCCCCTCCTTTCGCCATGGTGTTGATGGTCATCTTCTCTGTGTCCAGTGTCGAAACTGTAAGCAGTCTCCTACGAGCTGTTCACGGGATGCTCGTAAGCTCTACAGTGAACTCATCGCGGGAGTGCAGGAGCGCACCGATTCTTATTTATTTATTTGTGTAGGCTCGTGCAGAGGAAGTGCGGCGCGCGCCCCTCGGTGGATTATAAACGGATTAAATTTAGGTTATATCATAGATATTTATGTGGGCCTATTAACCAGACCTATCATAGACTGTTTTGACATAGCTTTGTACATGTACCCATCTTTCTAACCGGAGAGGGTACAGGAATCAACTTATAACCAATGGCTGTGCAGCAGTTTGAGCTTCTTGTTCGTGGTTCATGTTTTCTAACATCGGCTTTATGTATTATTATCAACTATTTCTAACATCGGCTTTATGCATTATCAATCATTAAAATGTATATTTTTATACTGCATTTGCTACACCTCAATTAATAATCCTATTATGGTATGACTATTCTGAGTTTTTGTATCAGCCGATCTGAACATCCACTCGTCCACAGGCTTTGTGCGAAAGTAACTTGGTAACATGAGCTACATGGGCTTCCGTACTCTGAGGAAGTGTTGAAAGCATTTACGCTCTGTTGTTGCTTCAGACCGCTTCTCTTAGCACTGTTTCTGTATATGAAACAGTGGTAAGCGCAATTATAACTAACTCAATTACAGCTTCACACTAAAAACAAGTGAGTGATTTGTGACTCGAGATTTAGGAAGGGGTGTTGTTGGAGGTTCCTAACCTGCAAGCTAACTAGCAGGCGGTCACTGGCTAACGGTGGCTTATTTAACTCGACCCCGGCATCATGTTTGCGGCTCATGACATTGGTTTCTGTGGGAAACCAATGTTTTAAGTTATGTCACATTTCATATTACTTTAAAATTAGCAGTACTATACTCTAATATCGTTTGTCACTGTAGGCAACAATGGGTGATATTCGTCAATCGTTACTTCGCCGTGATTCGCTGAGCGCTGCCAAAGAAGTCCTGTATCACCTGGATATCTACTTGAGTGGCCAGGTACAGTCAAGCTCCGCCCCGTCCGTAGACACACCCACGTTGGAGCTAGTGGAAGAGTTCATATTGCACGCGCCTAAAGAAAGACATGTCCCACCCAGGGTAAGATGCACTCACACACACATGCACATTTCTCCCTACAATGAAAAACACATACCACATGAGAAAACCCACTTATGGATACCTAATCCTCCCACTAGGTCTTGGTCCATCACACAATTATTTATCATCCTAAATTCCTTTTACACTCAGTGGCATGTCTTTAATTTTTGATCTGTGTGTGTGTGTGTGTGTGTGTGTGTGTGTGTGTGTGTGTGTGTGTGTGTGTGTGTGTGTGTGTGTGTGTGTGTGTGTGTGTGTGTATGCGTGTGCGTGTTTTCCAGAGGATGAGTGCTCTTCAGGAGCTGCAGCTGTTGGAGATCATGTGCAGCTGTTTTCAGGAGCAAAGTCGGGACGCCGTCCGGCAGCTCATCTTCTCGGCCCTCTTCGGTCTCCAAGGCAACCAGGCCGATGAGAGCCGCATGGCGTTGTTGGGCAAGCTGGTGTCCATGGCGATCGCTATGGGTCGGGTGCCCATCTTGGAGTGCGCCGCCTCGTGGCTGCAGGTGAGTCATGGGTCACCCGGACACAAGGCGCCAGAGCTGAACTCTCAGGTTCCTACTCAGAACTGAACTAGTTCAAAGTTTAGTGTTTAGTGCAGAAATATGAATATTTCTAATTTATTCAGTGGATCTTGTAGTTGGTAAGAGGAGGATGTTCACATCTGATCACCTGCAGGCTTGACGGTTTAATCACCTGAAGAGCGCCACTCTCTAATAAGCACTCATGGTACTTTAGGGACTGTCTGTCTGTCTGTCCGTCCGTCCGTGCTACAGTCCAGAGGACCCACAATCAATGTACTGTGTTAGATTATGATATTCCTCCCCCCAGTGGCACACTATGGTACTGTAACAGACTGTGTGTGTCTCTGTGCTACAGTCCAGAAGAGCAACTGTCAATGTACTGTGTTAGATTATGGTATGCCTCCCCCTAGTGGCACACCATGGTACGGTAGGTGTCTGTGTGTCTATGTGCTACAGTCCAGAAGACCTGCAGTCAATGTCCTGTGTTAGATTATGGTATGCCTCCCCCTAGGGGCACACCATGGTACTGTAGGTGACTGTGTGTCTGCTTGTCTTTCCAGAGGACCCATCGTGTGTACTGTGTGCGTCTGGCCAGGGGGCTGGTGGACGACTACTGCAGCCTGGTGCCAGGCTCTGTGACCACGCTCCAGAACATCCACAGCTCCAGCCCTCGCTTCTGCTGCCAGTTCATCACCGCGGTTACCACGCTCTATGACTTCACCACGGGTACGACAACATCTTTTTGTAGGAATAGTGATAGTTTAGTTAGAAATTACTTTTTTATTATCACAATAGCATTTGTTACCTGTATTGACATGAATGAGTGTAGAATTAGGATCTCTGGTCTTGTATCTATTTTTAAGTTCTTGAAAGTTTAAGAGCCATGTCGGTATACGTTTAATGGAGCAGAGAATCACCTCAAATTCAAACCAATGCATTTTCTGAGGTTAAAAGCCAGTATAAATGTCAGTTCAGCACACTTTAAAATAAGTGTCTTTGATGTGTGCGTGTGTGCGTGCGTGTGTGCGTGTGTGTGTGTGGGTTTGTAGAGGAGTTGACTCCTCCCACAGAACTGCTCCAGATGATCGTTTCCTGGCTCCATGACGACAATCGCCTTGTCCTCATCAACTTCCTAAACACGCCCATCTCTGGGACTCAGCCAATCAACTGGCTCGACCTTACACCTCTGGCAGGACTGGTGCGCTGGTGTGTCAAAGCCCCATTGGCCTACAGGAGGGACAGGAAGCAAGGCTTAACCAATGGAACGACAGAGACTGAACCCGAAGCGGAACCTCTCTTCTCCGCTCTGCATCTGAGTGTTCTACAGGTGTGTGTGTGTGTGTGTGTGTGTGTGTGTGTGTGTGTGTGTGTGTGTGTGTGCGTGCGTGCGTGCGTGCGTGTGTGTGTGTGTGAGTGTGATTTCAAACTGTGTTAGAGAACGTGTGTCTGATTGTTAGTGAAGGAGAACAGGGTGGGAGGAGTCGTACCTATGCCCGACCCCCAGGGTGAACGTTAGCCTATGTGTTGGCCTTCCTGCGTTTCTCTGCCGATACCGACGATATGTCAGACTCTAAGAGTATCTTGTACTCTCAGGCGTGCAGTACTATACAGGTGTGCTGCTGCACAATCCATGGGTCAGCTTCCGTGTATGTAACAGGTTTACATTCCATCAGATGGATGGAAGCTAGCTAATACTCACACTTCTTTGTAACATTGTCAAATGACCGTTTGAGACGATAGAGTGTGTGCTGTCCCTGATAATTCATTCGGAATGGCAGACACAAGTGGTCACTTTACAACATCATTAACAGCTGGTCAGTATATAACATTATTAACAGGTGGTCACTTGGTTCAATGGTTTTCCATATGGAATTCCGACTGAGATTATCTCCCGTTTTCCTCCAGGTGTTCCTGCTCCTCCCTCAGGCACTGACCGACAAGGGGCTTCTGGGTCGTTTGGCGCTGCTCCAGCTGGACCAGCTGGCGGCCTTGACCTCCGACCTCGCCCGCCTGCTCGACCTGGCCGACAAACACTCCGGCCACACGGCCAGTGGGGGCGACGCACAGGCCCAGTCCCAGCTGGCTCTGGACAGGCTGGCCCAGGCCCTGCAAGTGGCCATGGCCGGAGGAGCGCTGCTCTGCTCCAGAGGTACGGACCGACAGGAGGGGTGGAGGAGGAAGAGGGGGGTGTACAGGTGGAGGAGGATGAGGGGGGGGGCTGTACAGGGTGAAGAACTAGAGAAGAAAGGAAAGGGACTGAGAAGAGGACAGAGAGGAGGGGGTGGATAGTAGATGAAGCAAGGTAGTTATGGTTAGGGGGATGGGGCTGCTGCTCTCCAAGGAGAGAAGACTGAGCAGTGTGGTGATGTCACATCCTGTCTTGTGAACAGTGTGGTGATGTCACATCCTGTCTTGTTTCTCTTCACAGAGGACCTGAGAGCGATCTGCTCGCGTCTTCCCCACAACAAGTAAGAAGCTCTCCAGCTCTGTCAACTAAATAGACTTCTCCATTAAACGACTACTGTCATGCTGAAATGATTCAGCCTGTTTTCTTACACAAGGTTCAGTGAACATTTGACTTAACTTACCTCATACTTGTATAACCTCAAAAAAGAAGTGTGAGTGAAGCTGTATAAAGTGCACCATGAAGCAGTTCCAATTTATTAGTAACTGATTGTTTTCCCCTCCTACTCTATAAACAAACCACTCTGACAATTTTCTCCTTCTGTGTTTTGATGTTCCATTCCGTCCCTCCAGTCTGCTCCAGTTGGTGATGTCCGGCCCGGTGCAGCAGTCAGGATACTACCCCCACATCCAGACACCTCCGCTGGGTTACAGCCCCAGGCCGAGCCCCCTCACCCCCCACGCTGGCCATTCCCCGCTGGCCTCACACCCCACACACTCCCCCCTAAGCTCTCACCCCTCGTCTCATCCTTCCGCTCATCCCTCCTTCACTTCTCAGCCGTTCTTACCTGGCATGTCCTTCCCTTACCGTCCCAGTCACTGAATGGTTTTTCTGCTTTTGTTTATTTTAATAGGCGTGTGTGTGTGTGTGTGGTGTGTGTGTGTGTGTGTGTGTGTGTGTGTGTGTGTGTGTGTGTGTGTGTGTGTGTTGGTGTGTGTGTGTGTGTGTGTGTGTGTGTGTGTGTGTGTTGGTGATCGCACCAGTTTGGATGTATGTGTGAGTGGGTTGCGTTCTGTGACGGTGCGATTACTCAAGTAATGTCTGACTGATGCGGTTCTGTTAAATTCTGATTCTGTTTAACTCGGGTGTCTGTCAAATAAATATTTTTTTATTCTGTAATGTGGACTAAGCTTTTCGATGTTAGTTTTTTTTAGATGTTGTATCCATGGTGACCACTGATTGTCACTGTTGTCCTGCTTTTGTAAAGACATAGGTTCCTAACCCTAATGTAGCGGATTGTGACTAAAATGGTCAGGTATCTTCTTAAGTCTTTCATAAATGTTAAGTATGATCAAATATCTACTGTCATTTCGAAAGGATTTGTCGCTTTATTTGACGGTATAATTCCTCAAACAACTACCTTCACAACCATTCATAGTAATTTTTAACAATCTTTGCAATATTGTGATATATGATACTACAATAACATCTGAGGCATTTAAATCACTATGAATGTATGAATGACATTCTTACTCTGTTTCCCCAAGTGACTCATACAGCTAAGCCTGTGAGGGGAAGAGTTGTGTTCTGAGAGCCCCGTCTGCTGGGCCCTGTGAAGCGACTGATAGCCTATCACCACACCACAGCACATACTAAGATGGCCTACCCGCCCTGGGCCAATTTCTCTCTCCTGGCTGTCTTCATCCTCTACCGGGATTGCATCATTTGAAATCCTGTTTGTCACTCACCAGGGACCCTCGGTTGTAAATGTCACTTCGTAAATGGCTACCTTTGCCGCCATGGACAGCGTTTCGGGTGAACCGAGAGCCTGTGGCTGTTGGTGCTCTCTCAGATCTCAACAGTCCACGCGTGGCACATTGTGAAGGACGTGCAGATTTTGTTCAGGATCTTGCGATGGACTGAGACGGGGTGAAGACCGTTCCCTTGGGAACCACCGTGCTCTTGTTTCTAGAGTGGATGGAGTGAGCTCGTTTTGTTTTCATTCCACAATCCTATGGGTGCACATCATTCGTTAGATGCATAATAAAAGTACGTTTCATGTCAGGGAAACTTCACAAAGAACAAAATGTATGACTCATGGTGCATAGCCATGCATGGAATATTATTGAACCCATACCTTAGTTAAATGTCTTACTCATACGTTCCACTTCCCTGTAAACACATTCCTATTTAACTTTACCGACATAGGGAAGCACTTTTCTAAATATTCCCTTTGTCTCTAATTGTCTGTGTGATTAATACAATGGCTCCACAGGGCCACAGCACACTAAACTGATTTCACTATGAACACTTCCTGGTGGAATCAAGTGGAGCTCATTGGTGACCATGAGCAAGGCACATTTTTATCTTGATGTTCAGCCTTAGAGTAACGCAAAATGTCTTAGCACACGGCGTAGTCTGTCTTTGCACCTTTTTTTTGTTATGGTATAGGACGGATAAACATTATTTCCAACTGTGCTCCTCTCTGCACTGCGTGGTTTCTCTCAGGGCCAAAGGGTGGAGTCGTGATAAGAGACTCTGTTTCTGTGAAAAGACGGCAGCACTGTTGGCCTGCTGGAAGCTGTTGAAACTGATACTGTTAAAACGTAACGCGAAGAAAGGCGGGAGGATATTTAGTGTTGAGAACTGCGTGTGAATGTTTAAGACAGACTTAAGAGTGGATATACATACGATATATATATATATATATATATATACATATATATGTATGCACATACAGTATATACTGTATATGAATACATACATACACAGGTATGCCTACTGTATATAAAGATACATTTTAACAATACGTTAAAAATAACAAGTTTGCTGTGTCAATTAATAAACCGGCTAGACTTATGACAAATTAGAGTGAGGGGAAAGTATATTTTTAAATGCACACGTCCTCGTTTGGTTTTCCACTTTTCAATGGCCAAAATGTGGTCCTTGGTCTAGCCTGCCGCGGCTTTCCCTTGCAGGTGTGCTCCCGGTGGTCTGCCTTTGTCAGCAAATACAGAGCCATGAGCCCTGTGGAGAAAACCTGCAAAGGCCAATGACAACAAAACCATTACCAGCAGAAAAACTTAAAACAAAGGACAAAGGATGTACCCTCACACCAGGTCAAACCAGGAAAGAGAAACAGTAGCTGGCCATCCAATCCAGACAACTATTAGGCTTTTGGTTTAGTGCTGGGGGGAAAAAAACATTGCAAATATTTGTATGAACAATACCACATTATAGTCGTTTTAGATATAGCACTCATATTTTATTCAATTAAGTCCTGCACAGATTGCTTAAGATATTCAGCAGAACCTGCAGGTTTTCTTTGAACCAAAAACATATTATGTTTCAATGTCTACTTTGTCTTCATCTGTTTTCAGATTACATGTGCTTTTGGCCATTTGCTTTTCACTTCCCGTGTAGTATGAACTTTTTTGGTATAATATCACTGAAGAGGACATGAGAAAGGTTCAGAGCCAGCCTGAAAAACCACACATGTTACCCGCCTGATATTTTAATGGAAATGTAAACGCCATCTCACGAACTGAGAGGAAATAGCAACACCAAAAAAACACAAATCTGTGTTCTTCCTGACTTTGAAAACAAACAGTAATTAGGATCTCAGCGAGTAGTGGCTACATCATTTAGTTTGGTTATTACCATCACACTGAAACAAAGCTGGCCCTACAGATTTGCATGGATTTAAATGTAATCAGACAACACAAGGTCTTCCCATAGAGAATATATTACTGCGGGTCCCTTATTTGTTTTTCTCAGGGAGAGGATTATAATGTTTGTGGTCCCATCAAATACAGTTTTACTTTTCTAAATGGGTTTTCATCAACATGAAATAAAACTATACTTACAGTTTTAAGTTCATGACTTCTCTAAACGTAAATCCTTATAATGGGAAAGGATAAATGTCTTCCTTTTTCATATAGGAAAAAAATATATAGAAAGGGACTCAAACATACACAAATATACTGTATCTTTTGGTTGTGTGATGGCCACCCAAACTGCACAGTACATTGTTCTCCTTAGAAACTATCACTATGGAGTTAACAACTCAACTAGGGCATTACACTCAGCCAGACAGGTTTAACAATCCGTTGAACAGACACATAATAATTCCACACAAAATGGAAGAGAATTAATCCTCTTCCTGCCAGTGGTTTCCATGGGAAGCTTTACATTCTTGGCTTGAGACCTTAGCAACTCCAACAACCGTCTAACCGTAACAAATGCAGTTGAACTTTCAAAACGTTTTAGCTTTAGGTTAAGCTTAGAAATAACATTATTAGTTTGTTTTATTTTGCAAAAAATGGGATGTGCTACATCTGTGATAGCACTGAAATCATAACGCATACAGTTGAAATAATGTGTGTGTGTGTGTGTGTGTGTTTGTGTGAGAGAGAGAGAGAGAGAGAGAGAGAGAGAGAGAGAGAGAGAGAGAGAGAGAGAGAGAGAGCAAGAGAGAGAGAGAGAGAAAGAGAGAGAGAGAGAGAGAGACAGAGAATGTGTTGGATTGTGTGTGGGCATGCATAGGAGGTATTTAATGAACTTGTATATCAGAATAAATGGCTTGACTTTATGGGAAGACCCATTGGGAAACTGTGATGGTTGCCGTCTTTCATGTAAGGTTTTATTTTAGTTTTTACTTTTACTTTAATATATAGTATACATACTATATATACTATATGTTTGTCTTATTATACCATATTTAGCGGTTATAAATATAGTAGGGGGTAAGGAAAACTACGAAAACGAAAAGAAGGTAATAGAAACTCAACATCATGAGTGACATGATTTATAAGAATTTGTATATTATGTGGAACTATAGGAGTACCATATTCATAAACCCACAATTACAGTAAATACAACAATCCTGATATAACCCCTTTCCTGCAGTAACCAATAATTACATGTAATGCCAGGTTATTGGAATAGCCTTGTTTTGAAAGCCTGTAAAAAAAGTCGCCAGACCAAAAAAAATCACAGCATGTTTTCATTACTATTTACTAATAGTTTACCAATGTTGGCTGTTGGTTTCTAGCCTCCCTAGAAATGGCCAATCATAAACAAGCTTTCTACTTTTGTGTTAAGGATTGATTTTAGAAGAGGTGCGATTGTTCCGTGCAAAGACAGAAAATAACAAAAAGGATCATGGTGAACATTATACCTTCGGTGGCATTTTAAATACATTGGAAATTAACCGTTGCTTAATTTTATATGTAGACGTTAAAACCATATAAAAAGATAAAGTGATAACATAAGGCCTAATTAATAATCAACGTATTCACATATTGCGAAACTTAAGTTCAACATTAATACACTAATGTTTTAGTATATGTTGAACTTTCAAGTTACAAATAACTTTCTTTTATGAAATTAAAACAACTAAAATTATGATTTAGCAATGCTGAATAAGCACGCAGGTGTTTAAAGTAAACTTTCCCCCCGCTTCTGGGCAAAACCTTGACGTTCATGTTTTTACAGCTGAGACACAAGCAGAGATGGAGGGGGGAAAACAGTAACTTCATTCAACTGTTAGATTTTCCTCGAGATCTGTAACTAAACAGAAGCTGAAAGTAAGAGATTGGTCAGCTGTATATGGCTTTTGTCTGGTTCAGTGTCTGTAATTTCCAGGCAGTTAAAACCACTTGGGGTAGATTTTGCACTGTAAGCAGACTTAAATAGGGACTTCATTCATACCCATTAAAAGTCTTTTTAAAGCAGGTGTAAACCGTTTAGAGGAACTCATGGCCATGCATCTGAAATCAGTCAAAAAAAACAACAACAAATGAGAACTCAACATAAGAGCTGATCCTCTGACGGACATTATGAATGAACTTGGGGGTTACTCAAGGTGAGGGGAAGACATGATGGACCACGCCAGCTGGCAATAGTAGCTGGTGCCATTTTTGGAAACTAGTGATCTACCCAACAGTGAGAGCAAAATCATACTTGCATGTGTGGTAAACACTTCTGTGTATGTCTACACACATGTAATTCTTTCTCTTGCAGTGCAAATAAAAAGTAGGCCTACGTTGCACCAATGTGAGTGAGAACTTCATTTTAAAACTCTAGCACAGCTAGAAATTGCGTGCGTTACGTATCGTATACGTCAAAGCCTGACGTTTTCTCGTGGCTGTATAAGATAGTACACGCTCGAGCATGTGGTGGTGATGAAGTATATGCCGGGTACAGAGAGATTCAAGGGACGTCTTCCGAGGAAGCTCAGAGAAAGGCAACAAGACCAAGCACACTTCATAAGTGGGTGATGTTTTTATTTATGTAGTAAATGTAGTTAGTAATATAATGTATTCAACATTGATTGTTCTGAAACATATTACTACCGTCAACTGGAATCTTAACTGACCACGGTGACAGCTCTGTTTAGAATATGGTATACATGTTTATTCATACTAGAATTTAGAAAGCATAAAACAAATGGATACAACGTTACTATCTTTATTATTAATAACGTCTTTCTATTATTAATAAGTCTGAATTGCACCTTCGATGTTAATTCAGCCGGTGCGCCTGTCTTGTCACGTGCGTCGTTAGCATTAGCAAGCTTTCATTCATTCTCATATTAAACCAATGTGAACACATTGTAATTACAAATGAGCACGCCATGATCCGGATAGGTGGTTGTCACGTTCCCTAGTAGTCAGGTTTTGCATTTGCTGTAAAAGGCTGCCAGATAAGCTAGCTCTGTGCTCGCATTTGGCTAACGTTAATTGTGAACTCTGTCTTAGAAGGTAGGCTAACTGATGAACTAACAGATAGGCAGTTTGACCTTGGGTTTGACACTAGAGACCTGCAATATGTTTCTGTAGTGTTAAGCTTTCTGTCACCTTGCCCTGACATACTTGAAATTGTATGTTTGTGAACAGTTTCTTTCTATTTATCTGAACGAATTGCCTGCTGTCCTCAAATTTGACTGTGCTGAAATAGCATCTAAGATGTTCGTTCATGTGCAGGTGTAATGTTTTGCGTTACAACTCTGCTAAAGTTCAAAGGTTATTGGAGTCTTGTCGTTTCCGAAAACAGTGCTCTGTCGTGTACATTTTTAACCTTGGTAATGTCACATGGGGTATGTTTTGGCTCTAGGTTAGTTAACCGAATGTGCTATTAATACTATACTACTGGTTGTCTTTGGTAAATAAGCTTAAGCCAAAGTTCAGCAGATGAATGTAAAATGTCTCATCCTTTGTTGTCTGATCGTGTCCTTGACAACGAGTGAGTTAGGTTACACTTATATCAGCCTTTCAAGTCGTAACAAGTTACAAAGTGCTTTGAAAATGCCAGCATACCAACAATGTAGAAAAAAAAAAATCGAAAATGATTACTGTAATAAGTAATTGAAATCAAATGATTTTGAAACACTCAATCAAGTGATCCAAACTTGAAAGATATGTTTAAGTGAATGACCTAGGCTCTATTAGCAGTTTGCTGGTCTCCGTGCTGTTGCTGTTCCCAGAGACCACTTTCAAGGCCTTTCTCAATGTGACCCTCACATGATCAGGCCAAATGTGGAGGGACACTATTGCTGCCTTTCTCACCCTGCTTATTTTTTTTCTCTCTCTCTCTCTCTCTCTCTCTCTCTCCTAATCTCTCTCCTTTACACTCTTCATCCTTTCATCTTTTCCTCTTCCCCTTTTCTTCTTCTCGTTCTTTCTCCCTTTAGCTTAATCCAGCTATATTACTTGACCAGAATCCAAATTTAATTTATGGAGTGCTATTAATGTATGACTATAATTGGCATTGAGTAATTGGCTCTGTGAAGTTCCTTCAAACGTTTCCCCGAATCGGAGTTACGAAGTTGCGAAATTATTTCCTGCTGATCAGGTATCTAGATTATTTACTTCATAACTATGTTTGGTATATTTGCACGGCCTTTCTGTTGATGGTAGATGATTGCGTTATTTAAGACATTTTAAATACTCACTACTTCCTAGAAGGTTAGTTGTTATGATAAACGAATTAATCAATTCAAGCATTTAATTTGATCGCTTATTGCATAGGACTAGTGTTGAACAAACTGCATATCGTCCTGTCTGGCTCTTAAAGCGGAACGATGGAAGAGACAGCAACAATTTACTCAAACTGAAATACACTGAGTCAAAAGCAGAAAGTTCAGAAGAGCAGGTTTTATTTGTCATAGAACAAGACTGAGTTGTTGTGCAGGATTAAACTGAATTGTACAGGCATTTGTCAGGCTTTTTAATACATCTCTCCAAATCTACCCCAACCTTTCGGTACTCCCCCAAATGCAAATAGACAACACCCAATTTCAATCACCCTAGGATATCTCCGTCCTAATACACCATAACACTTAGGAAGAGGTCAAGGTACATATCTTCTTTTGTACGATGTTTTTTTTGCGGTTTGCTATCTGTGTGCACTGTGCAGGGCTAATTAGTAATTTGTCTAGTCTTATGTTTTCATCATAGTCTTAAGGTAACTACAGTAGGCTGGTCTTGCATGATTGGGGCGATCTTTAGAGCTATATGTCCGGGCCTAAGCCATCTGCTAGTCTGTCGTCTGACAGAGCCCACTTCTGTTTTTTTGGTGCAGCATGGAGCACTTCATTGGACACCTGCTTGCCAGCCTGTGTCATACTACCTTCTAACGTTTTTGCATCATGAAGATAGGCCCAACCTAGATGTAAATACAGTTTTGCCTGGTTCATGGTATTGATCTGTAGCTAAGGATTAGAAATTAGTGTGTTTGCTTGGTGCTACACAATTTGTTTTTAGACAATGTGAAGCTTCATAAAACAAAACCGTTGGTTGTGATTGGTTAGCAACCACATGCTAGCCGGTGTTAGCAAACCAGGGGGTCTATTTATAAAGCAAAAGGTAGACATGCTGAGGGTCGGCAATGGAGGTCACAAAAAATGTAAGAAGCAGCAGCCATCACCCCAAACGAAAATACGAGGAACCGTGCTTGTTTCAACGTGTTCTTGTTGCCTTGCCAAGTTGATTTGTCCAGTGTACTGTAAATAGTAGCCATGGTGTCTCGAGGGAGCAGAAGACCAGAGCTGCTAATTGGTTTGGCCTTGAGTTGATGATTTGGCAACACTCTGCGTTCTCACCTCCCCGCTGCCACAGCGATGTGTCCAGCAGCAGGATTCCGCTGTTCCCACTGTGATATCACTGGGGATTTATCGGTCTGGGACTGTGAGAGAATGTTCAGGTAGGATGTCTGCTAGGCCCCCCTGTCAACTTTGTAACTTTTCACTGGCTGCAAGGCCAAGGGAGCTATTGGCTCGAAGAAAAGGTGGATCCTCTCCATTCTCTCCAACATTTGATTCAGTTAAGTGACCTGTTAGGGGCAGCTGTTAGTCTGGGTGAGTTTTAGTACCGCACCGGCTTTTCAGTTTGGCACCCAGACTACAGTGGGTGGGGGTTATGAATTCTAGTGACTGTGCCGGGCTCGAGTGATCTGATTGTGTTGGGTTTTGGGTGGCTGTCTTTCTCAGTTAGGGTGTGACCCAAAAGTGCCTCTTTCTATCTTTTGTGTGCACGTGTCTTTGGAACACATAAAGTGTAGATAACGGCGCTTGAAAACGTTCCAAATATGAGTGACTAGAAGCGACTCCATCTTACTTTAGTGGGACCCTAAGGCAACGATCGAGTCTCCTTTACACGGTTGAGAAAGCATGTGTACATGTGCTTCCTGGTACGTTTGTAATCACACTTTTTACATCATTAATCCATGGGTTTCACCAAACTCAAAGACTTGTTAAGCTGATTAAAGTCTTAAGATCACTGGGGCTGAGTGTGTGTGGTATGTGGCACCAAGATCTTAAGACGTAGGCTAGCACACCAAAAAGAACAGCAGTGTTTGAGACTGACAGCCTTATTAGAGGGTGAACTCATCACTGCCCCTCAGGGCTCCAGACTGCCACCAATTTGCCGCGAAAAATCTGTCCACTGCCACTAAGGAAATGATTGGTGGCAGTGCTGCCACTTGATTTTTTTTTTGTATGCACATTAAACAAGAGCACTTCATTTGGTTGATTAGTATGTTATGTTAATACAAATTCATTGCTGCACCATATTACCGTTAATCTTTTTTCTTACGTTGATTTCATATAAAACACCTCAAAGCTGCTACCAGGTTTTGTGTTACTGCCACTAACTGGAAAACGTATTGTCAACACTGCCACCAATGTAAACTGTAAGTCCGGAGCCCTGTCCTTAACCCAGGTTTTGAAGGTGTAGACACAGCAAACCTTTTTATTTATTTTTTTATTTTTAAGACTGCACAGATGTATCTCATCAGCTCTAGGATTAGCCTTTTCCATTTCTTTGTTGAATCACACACACAAAACGGTGTTCAGAAGCTAAGCCTAACCTATGACCTTGTGATTCACATAAAAGCAGTACTGTGCTGGCTAAGATAATCTAACCCCTAGCCTTCTACTTTTGACCTTTTTATAATCTTTACCAGACATCCTACAGACAGGATAAAGGGACATATTTTGGCTAGCCTTAGCAGGGCTGAAGGCCAAATTGAGGCCAAGTTAGTCGGCTTCTAAAGTTGGTCACAGCAGCCTTTGGGAGGGTAGGCTAATGTAGTCCATGGTTGTGCTAGGCTAATGTAGCCCATGTCTGTTCTAGGCTAGTTTAAGCTGATGTAGGAACAGCCTTCCCTTTCCTATCAGATTCGCCCCGTCTGTTCATTCCTTCAAGTCTCGGCTCAAAACCTATTTCTACTCATTAGCCTTTGAATCTTAGTGGTTTTCTATGCACTTAGCTTGTATATAGTATGTATATGTGTCACAACTGTCTTGTTTTGTTATGTTTGATATACTGTATCTGAATGTATTGTACAGCACTTTAGTCAGCTCAGCCTGTTTTTAACATGCTTGATAAATAAACATGATTTGAATTGATTTTGATGTAGCCTATTTCAGTGCTAGGCTAGTGGAAGGTTATGTAGCCCATGCCAGTGCTAGGCTAGTGTAAGCTAATGCAGCCCATGCCAGTGCTAGGCTAGTGTAAGCTAATGCAGCCCATGGCAGTGCTAGGCTAGTGTAAACTAATGTAGCCCATACCAGTGCTAGGCTAGTGTAAGCTAATGTAGCCCACGGCAATGCTAGGCTAGTATAAGCTAATGTAGCCCATACCAGTGCTAAGCTAGTGTAAGCTAATGTTCCCATTCACTGTGACTACTCCTATATTACAATAGATCTTCAAAAAGGTGTTGGACTATAGCTATTCTTTCCTTTTGCTTTAAAAACAACAACCTACAGAAGCTGACTTGAAAAGTTGTTACAGTAAGTAGGGCACAGTATTGTGTGTTGGTGTATGTGTGTGAGAGAGAGAGAGAGCGGTTGGAAATGTGTGCAACATTGACATTTACCCAGTTGCGAACCCCATGCCCCCTTTGAAATCTTTGCAATGCTTTCCGTCATTCTCTGTTTACTCTCTTTTTCTCTCGCGTGCACTCTCTCGCTCCCTTACCTTACTATTTTGTATTACCTCCAGCAATCAGACATTGAGGTACCTAGGTCATTTGTGGGGGTATTGCTTGACCCTGGTTAGCTGACAGCTGTAGCTTAGGATATTAAAATATACTTTTTTTTAAAGGCCATTTACGAAACATATTTATCCTTGGCTTTCAAGGCGTGCTTAACCCTTTTTGTCTCGGTTCACGTGTTATTTATGGATTTATTGTTTATATATTTTTGTCAGGCTGCCAAGCTGTCTGGCATTACATCCGTTGGGACGGGGAGCTTTGCGACGCTCCAGTGACAGGCGGGGAACGACGAATGAACAGACACACAAAACAGCCGTCCACATTTTAACGGTGACTTGATGTGGTCCAAAGTTCTTCTAAAAGTTACTTAACAGTCCAATATAGGGGTTGATTGCTAGCCCGTGTGCTGTGATGGGAAGGTTAAGCCTGCTTTAGAATAGCTGATATCATTGTCTTGGTGTCTTTTAATCCAAAATGTCATTTGAACTCAATGTTTTGCTCACACAATGGTCTCTTATCTTTTGAGCAACTACTCATTCATAAAGACTCGAGTTGTTTGGTGAGCCATCTGTTTAGCAGGGGTAAGTCTCCTTTGGAGTCATTTAACAAAGCTCCCAAAATGACTCGCATTCATTCAAACACACTTGACAACTGATTTTTAAAAAATACCGTTCAATAACCCAGACAGTTATTCTTCGTATATCATGTGGCTGGTCCTCTGAGCCCAAACAGGCTTCCATATCAAATAACAGACACGTCTATTGAATAGACTCCGGTTCTAAAGATTCAGTGCAGGGGACCTTTTGTTGCATGAAGTTGCTATTGTTGGACACCACTGGTGGACGTGCTTGGATTTGACTTGAGTTTGTGTCCGTGTAAAGTCATGCGACATCCCATAAGCACACAGTGCACCAGGCGGAAAGGTTTGTTTTGTTTTTGTGTGAAGCGAGTTGTAAACTATTTGGAGGGCCGTGTCTATTGTAGCAGGTTTGCTTTTAGTCACAGTCGGTTTGTCTCTCCGAGCTCTTAGGTGACTAGGACATCATAAAAGGATGCGTTGTGTGTGGTTCCTCATTCTCAGTAAAACAGAAGTGCTACTAGTAATATAAATGTCTTCGTAATCTTGTGGTTTGTGTGGAAACCCTGAAGAAGGGACTGTTGCTTCCTTATTTGCAGGTGTATAAATAATTTCAGACAGGCTGGAATACGGCTTGATATCGGTGGACGCAGGTTTCCAGGGGGGGGGGGGGGGGGGGGGGGCAGGCATAGCATGCTAATGCTGTTATAACCACAGCAGTTTAAGTGGTAAAGATGCAAACGGCGTTGCCGGAGTAAAATAAATGAGCGGCTGAACTTCGATGTCAGTGAATGACTTCACATGGCTATTCAAATTCATGCATCAAGTGTAGTAGAGAAGACGGGCTGATCTCTGATCAGTGATCAGTTGCCCTATAGGTTGCCTCTCCCGCTGTGGTCTGACCACTTAACTGACTCCAGACCAGTTAAGGTTGATGCTCAGATACACTTGACTTGTGAGAGTGGCCTGTTACCTTAGGAATGGCCTTCCATCACTTCACCCTCTTCTCTGGTAAGGTTATCTAATTTAAAGAATAGACAATACAAAAACTAACAGCTATAAAATGTTGCAACGTCTCACTCTTTTACAATCGAAACGTTCTTTTCTTTGGGCAGATGAGAGCGCGTGGTGTGTTTGTGTGCGCGTGTGTGTGCGCGTGCGCATGCGCGTGTGTTGGGGGGGTCAATTATTGCGTTACTCCACGTCTGGTCCCGTGTGGTGTTGGGAGGGAATGCCAGGGCCCACTCAGGACGGGACACTGGGCTTTTGTGTTTTTGGGAACAGAGCTTTATTTCAGTTTGGCACCGTAGGAGCCTCAGGCGGCTGTTTGGACTAGGAGTGTGGGACTCTCTCTTCTCTCGCTTCTCCAGGAAACCACCGTTGTTCTCTAGAAAAGAGAACCTCAATCAGATCGGGACTGGCACGCCGCAATGAAACTGAATTGGAGTTTCATAACGGTTAAGAAGCCGCCAACCGTCTCATTACCGCTCTGCGTGTCTGGTGTTGTTTAATCTCGTGCGCCCCCCGGCCATCTTCAGACACCTCACGGAGTCTCTGTCTGTTTGTTTCTCTCTAGAGGCTGCCGGGAGACTACCGCCATGGATCAGGCAAGGTCAACCATATCCAAAATAGTGAGTATCTGCATGTCACGCTGCACCCACTTCTTTGATGGTCAATCAAAAACACTGTGCTCCCCTGAATGCTCATGCATAATAAAGGATTTTATATTTATTTAAATGTAGAAAGGTTTACTAGCCCGAGCCATTTGGAAATGAACGTTCAATTATAAATATAAAGAATGACTCAGCTGCTGTTGTATATTAACCTCACATCAAGCACCTAGAGCTCACACCCTTTCCAAGTTCTTATAGATTATTCCTCCTTGCATGTGGAAAATGTTTTCTTGGGTACTATAAATATGATAGAAAACTTGGCTTAGTTAGGCTATGCGAGATGAGGTCAGACATTAAGGGAATATTAATAACCTATTGTTTCTTTTGGAGCAATGGAGGCTCTAGCTATTCAAAGACTGGGTGCTTTGATTGCCAAACTTTAGAGATCTGGCAATCAAAGTAACATTGGGTTAACGCCTTCCCCTTCTTACTCAGTACAACGCTCTCCCTCAACTTGGGCTGACCTCTCCCTCAACTTGTGTGTCTGTGTTTGTCTGTGTCTGTGTGTGTGCGCGCTTAAGTAGTACTACATTTTGCTCCTGTGCTTTAAACCTTTCATTCATTCTGTAGATTATTTACATTTTTAATTTTCCTATCTACCTCTCCATTCTTCTTTTCATCTCTCCATTCTTCTCTCTTCCATCAAGGCCAAGGTAAATGGCAGAGTTTCTCCCGATCATTGCACATTTGTCTTTAAACTTTCAAACAGAAAATGTGACTCTCTTGCCAACATAACGTACACTACTGCATGCACAGGGGCGCAGTCCACAAAAACACAGCCTGCTTAAGTGAGGGCATTGTTCAATTTTAAATGGTCTCTTTTGAATAATTCTACTCTTTCTTACCATTTTCAAAATGTGTAGCATCATATTTGCAATTCTAATTCAAGTTTTGGGGAGATAATTCATGTTGACCTATAACCTTTTGATGACCCCCCCCCCCAGTTCAACGGCGAGCCGCGCTCGTACACGCGCTTCAACCTGACCCAGAACATGGAGGGCGGGGAGAGCCAGGTGGAGATGAAGCTGTCCTCGGACGTGGACCCCGACGAGGAGGTGGGTGGGGGGAACGGCGTCCACCACCACGCCCTGGGGGGGGACCCCTACAAGGTGCGCCCCGCCCACCACCGCACGACCCGCAACCTCCTCTTCATGGCCTTCACCACCTTGCTAATCTTCATCATCGGTGAGGATGAACCGCCACCCCTCTCTCTCTCTCTCTCTCTCTCTCTCTCTCTCTTCATGGTGTGTCTGATATCGATACTGTGAGAGTAGAGGAGAGGAGAGGAGAGGAGAGGAGAGGAGAGGAGAGGAGAGGAGAGGAGAGGAGAGGAGAGGAGAGGAGAGGAGAGGAGAGGAGAGGAGAGGAGAGGAAGCGTTGGGATAGGGTTTCTTGTCTTTAGCTGACACTGTGGTTTCCAATGTGACCGCATCCGTGTGTGTGTGTGTGTCTTGGTGACCTCTCCATCCCCTGTCCTTCATCCTCTTTTCTCTACACCTCGTCTTCCTCTAAATCTCCTCCTGTGTTCTCTCTCGGCCTCCCCCAGGCTACCTGATAGGCTACCTGGTCCACAGGAAGAGGGCCGTCTCTCCGACCTCTGTGGTGTGTGACCTGGCCGCTGCAGAAGAGACGCCGAGCTACCTGGAGCCCTCCTCTTCCTCCTCTTCCTACGCCGCCGCCCCCGTCATGGACTGGTCCGACGTCAAGTCCCTGCTGGCCAAGAAGCTCAGCCCTGAAAAGTTGGAGAGCTCTTTTGGGTAAGGGGTTTCAGCGAGGCCCACTTTAGATATTTCAGTGAGGCATTTTTAGATATCCATATACTGTAGTAGTTTATTATGTATCCGTGTATTATTGATGTAACATAAATCTGTGTGTTTATATATATATACAGTGCTGTGCAAAAGTATTTGCCCCCTTGCAGATACTTGTTGTTTTTGCACATTTGTCACACTTAAATGTTTCAGATTATCAAACAAATTTTTATATCAGACAAAGATAACCTGAGTAAATACAAAAAGCCGTTTTTAAATGATGATTTCATTTATTAAGGGAAAAAAGCTATCCAAACCAACCTGGCCCTATGTGAAAAAGTAATTGCCCCCTAAACCTAATAACTGGTTGTGCCAACAACTGCAATCAAACGTTTGCGATAACTGGCAATGAGTGTTTCACATCGCTGTGGAGGAATTTTGGCCCACTCTTCTTTGCAGAATTGTTTTAATTCAGCCACATTGGAGGGTTTACGAGCATGAACGGCCTGTTTAAGGTCATGCCACAGCATCTCAATCGGATTTAAGTCCTTTGACTAGGCCACTCCAAAACCTGCATTTTGGATTTTTTGAGCCATTCAGAGGTGGACTTGCTGGTGTGCTTCGGATCATTGTCCTGCTGCATAACCCAAGTGCGCTTGAGCTTATGGTCACGAACTGATGGCCGGACATTCTCCTTCAGGATTTTCTGGTAGAGAGCAGAATTCATGGTTCCATCAATTACGGCAAGTCGCCCAGGTTCTGAAGCAGCAAAGCAGCCCCAGATCATCACACTACCACCACCATATTTGACTGTCGGTATGATGTTCTTTTCCTGAAACGCTGTGTTAGTTTTACGCCAGATGTAACGGGACGCACACCTTTCAAAAAGTTCCACTTTTGTCTCGTCAGTCCACAGAATATTTTCCCAAGTCTTGGGGATCATCAAGATGTTTTTTGGCAAATGTGAGACGGGCCTTTGAGTTCTTTTTGGTGAGCAGTGGTTTTCGCCTTGGAACTCTCCCATGGATACCATGTTTGCCCAGTCTCTTTCTTTTTGTTGAATCATGAACACTGACCTTAACTGAGGCAAGTGAGGCCTGCGGTGCTTTAGATGTTGTTCTGGGTTCTTTTGTGACCTCCTGGATGAGTCAATGCGCTCTTGGAATAATTTTGGTAGGCCGGCCACTCCTGGGAAGGTTCACCACTTCCATGTTTTCTCCATTTGTGGATAATGGCTCTCACTGTGGTTCACTGGCTTCCCAAAGCCTTAGAAATGGCTTTGTAACCCTTTCCAGACTGATATATGTCAATGGCTTTGTTTCTCATCTGTTCTATAATTCCTTCAGGTCGGGGCATGATGTGTTGCTTTTTGACAACATGAAGTAGGCTAAAAGATCTCAGATAGGTTCTATATAAGTGATTTCTTGATTCTACAGTTCTGGCAGTAATCAGGCCTGGGTGTGGCTAGTGAAATTGAACTCAGCTTTCCCAAGAATGTGGTTAATATCAGTTAATTCATGATTTAACAAGGGGGGGGGGGGGGCAGGCAGGCAGGCAATTACTTTTTCACATAGGGACATGTTGGTTTGGATAGCTTTTTTCCCTTAATAAATGAAATCATCATTTAAAAACAGTTTTTTGTATTTACTCAGGTTATCTTTGTCTGATATTAAAATTTGTTTGATAATCTGAAACATTTAAGTGTGACAAATGTGCAAAAACAATAAGTATCTGTGAAGGGGCAAATACGTTTGCACAGCACTGTATACATATCTGTATCTGTATGGATGTGAACTGATCCAAACTATTCCCATTGCTTTTTTTTAACCACACACTAGAACCAGCTTTGCAGTCTCGTAACGCTACAAGGCATAGGCCTGGAATGATCCCAACAGGACTATTTTATTGCATTTACATGAGCCTCCTCTTCCTCTTGCGTCTGTCTCTTTCCCTTATTCCCTCTGTCGCCATCTCTCTTCCCATCTATCTGTATCTTTCTCTCTCTCTCTCTCTCTTTGTATCTTTCTCTCTCTCTCTCTCTCTCTCTCTCTCTCTGTATCTCTCTCTCTCTCTCTCTCTCTCTCTACCATCTATCTGTATCTCTCTGTCTTTCTCTGTCTCTCTCTCTCTACCCATCTATCTGTATTTCTCTGTCTCTCTCTCTCTTTCCCCATCTCACTGTCTCTGTCTTGTCTACCACAGAGAGTTCAGCAGTGAGAGCCACCAGGCGGGTTCCCGTGGCGACGAGTTGCTAGCCAGCCAGGTCCTGACCAAGTTGAAGGGTTTGGGCCTCACCACCTGGAGCGACCAGCACTTCATCAAGGTGCAGGACCTGCCGGCGTCGGGGACCAACCGCGTGAGCTTCAAAGGGTCAGAGGTCGGACGGCCCAGCGGATTCCTGTCCTACAGCGCCAACGGCACGGCCACGGTAACCACAGCAACAGACCACAAACCCAAACCCAGCGTCTGTCCAATTCCCCGCCACGTTAAAGATCAGCCTTCCAGAATGCGTTCCCTTTAGACTGAGGACATATTTATCTTTTTACGTTGTGGGGAGCATCACTTTTTATCACAAATCCAAAACTTTTATCAACTTGTGGATGTTATATCTTCATATCTGACGACAGAAACCACGACAAACTCTTCTAGATAAAAAAATCTTTTTTTAATTTTTATATCTGGTTTATTTACAATACCAGTCAAAGGTTTGGACACACTTTCCCATCCAAGTAAATGGGAAAGTGTGTCCTAACTTTTGACTGGGACTGTAGCCACCATGATCTTTGGTTGTCTCTAATAGAAGGCTCCATGTTGTAGGGTGCCATCCTGTATGGCTTCTACGGCCAAGCCAAAGACCTGCGCATGCTCCAGGACAAGAACATCAACACCACTGGGAGGGTCATCCTTCTGCGGGCGGGGAAGATAAGCTTCGCCGAGAAGGTCGGTTCTACCGAAGAGGAGACGCACACACACGCACACGCACACGCACACACACACACACACCTACCTTCTTTTTCCACTGCTAGTTTACTCCTGAGATTTAGCTCTGTTATTTAGCTTTCTGTTTTAATGCGTGCGTCTATGTATTCATTTATTTCCATTATTATTATTTCCATGTTACTAGTCAATGTCACGTCTGTGTACACGTGCATTAGAGAGGAGAAACACTAAATGGTGTGCGTGTGCGTGCGTGTTTTTCTCCCTGTAGGTGGCCAACGCTGCTAAGGTGGGAGCTGCCGCTGTTCTCATCTACCCCGACACGGCAGACTACAGCATCGGAGAAAACACGGAGCTCTACGGCCATGTGAGTCCTTCACACACCAAATGGATTCTGTGAGCATTAAGAAGTACATTGTGTTTATCGTGGACTGTTCAAAAGGGAGGTGCGTTGGGACATGCGGATCCATGGTGGTTGTATCTCGGCAGCCTCTAGAGAAAACCAAACACAGATTCAGTGAGGAGTCTGAAGATGATAGGGGGTCATGAGATAGAACGACACCAAACAGATACTTAGGTGTGTGTGTGTGTGTGTGTGTGTGTGTGTGTGTGTCGGGAGGGGGGGGGGGATTACTTTGGTGTCGGAATACAGATTTAGTAGAAAAGGTTAGGTTGACTTCCCCCTTTTTTACCTCTATCTCTCCTCCTCACTCTAACCTTTACTTCCTGTCTCTCTCTATCTTTCTATCTCCATCTATCCCTCTCTTTTATTACATATTTATCTCATTTCCGATACCTGCATCTCTGTCCTACTACTTTCTTTCTTTCTTTCTTTCTTTCTTTCTTTCTTTCTTTCTTTCTCTCTCAGGTCCACCTGGGTTCCGGTGACCCCTACACTCCGGGCTTCCCTTCCTTCAACCACACCCAGTTCCCCCCGGTGCAGTCCTCAGGGCTGCCCTCCATCCTGGCCCAGACCATCACGGCTAAAATGGCCCTGGTCATGATGAGGTAAAGACCCCCCACCCACCCGGGGTGTCCAGGGGATCAAAATAAAGCCTTTTTAGGTTTAGGTTTTGGAAGTAGGTTCTTAATTTTAAATAAGGTTGGTGTACACAGAAATAACAGATAAATAATAAGATAATTAAATATAAGGTATGAAATGGCCATTGTGTTTTCTGTTGTTCCAAATATGAAATGACGTTGCGTTCAAAGCCTTCTCTCTCGCGCCTCCACAGACTGATGGGGGGGCAGGCGGTGCCGTCATACTGGGGCGGCATGGGCAAGCTGGGGGGCGACGACGACCTGGTTACCGTGGAGATCAACAACGTCCTGACCGAGAAGAGGATCCACAATGTGTTCGGGGTCATCAAAGGGTTCGTGGATCCAGGTAGGCTGAGCCCTGGGTGGGTTCTGTGTCGTCATGGTTACTGGGCAAATAGGCCGTCTCAGTCCGCGGAATCAATACCACTACTACTACTACTACTACTAATAATAATAATAATAATAATTCATTGGATTTACTTTTTAGCGCTTTTCTCCGGACTCAAAGCGTTTACAAATTGGTCGCCAATTAGGTACACACAACGGACGAACGGACAAACAGACAGCTATCACACACAACACTCAGTCTGGGTGATACCACGGCAGCCAGTTTGCACCAGACTTGCTCACCCAACATATCGCAACAGACTTTGCACCCACAGATCACACACACACACACACACACACACGCACACACACACACCCTACTGGTGCTGGGAAGTGTCCAAAGTAGTCTGTGTTGTGGGTGTGTGGAGTCCCCAACGAAGGCCCTTTGGTTGTTTAGTTTTTTGGGTAGCTACTACATTTAACTTTGCAACTCTAAACATTTAAATTCCCAATCATTACTTTATCACGGGTCTTAAAACCCATGCTTTGAACCAAAAGTATTCTTTGCCTGTTTTTTAAGATTTTTTTCTTGACCACAAGCATAGTTTATTTATGTAGTTTTCGATAGCTTGGACTTATCCCTCACAACTTGCTCAATGTTTGTCCATCTCTCTCTCTCTCTCTCTCTCACTTCTCCCTCCTCTCCATCTCTCCTTCCCTCAGATCGTTTTGTGATCGTGGGTGCCCAGAGAGATGCTTGGGGTCCAGGTTTTGCCAAGTCCACAGTTGGCACCAGTATACTGGTGGAGCTGGCCCGGTCCATCTCCAGCATGGTGGAGGACGGTGAGTTTATCTGGCACCCAGCCCACAAAGAAGACTGGAGTTCTTTCTTAAAATCGGTTCTCTACTTTTTGATTAAACTCTTTACTTATAATATTACATATGTTAGGACACTCGTTGGACTTTACAAAAAATACTGTTCATGCAGTAAGTAACATAAAAATTAAAATTAAAATAGCACGTCAATAAAAGAAAAGGTTTAGGTGAGGGAAGACAGTGAAACAGAAATAGGACTAGCCAGGACTGTGAGGGGTAAGCATGACAAGTGATGTATAACGGGACTTACAGTACGTCATTCAGGAGACTCTTTCAGCCGAAGCTACTTACGACGAGATTACAGGCAATTCAGGGTTAAGGGCCTTGCTCAAGGGCACACAAGTGGTGCTGTTCCCAGGTGGGATTTGAACTCATGAGCTTTTGTTCACCGGCCGGCAGTCCTACCCACTAGGCCATCGCTGTGGCGATCTGAAGTTACTAAGCAGCCGATTTATTTTCTTATACTGGGTACTTTCAGTCGCCTTGTTATTTGAGCGTTATGATCACATGTTCTAGGTTGCCGACCTAAAATTAAACCAACCTTCTATGTTTAAGAGTCTTTCCTTCGTCTAAAGTTTAGACCGAGGAAAGATTTACTATTTAACATGCTACCAACTAAAGTACACTAGGTGTATTTTATAATAAAAAAGAGTTTTTGATTGGCGTGTTGCTGCTCCTGTTCTCTCCAGATGGGTTCAAACCCAGAAGAAGCATTGTGTTTGCCAGCTGGACTGCTGGGGAATATGGGAGCATCGGCGCCACCGAGTGGTTGGAGGTATATCAGCACCTTTTGTTGTTCTTTTGGCTCAAATGTGACTCAGTCAAGTGGTGGCATGAATTTGGCAGAGTCCTACCTCAGAATTTTTATTTATTTTCCATTCGACACCATAGGCTACTCAGGGGCGCGGCAGACTGTGTCTTTCATATTACTTAACGATCAACGTTGCGTGTTTAATTTGACGCGGGTACAATAACGTTAGATCACAGAAGGCAATGCACCTGCGGCTGTGACAGACGGCATGCTCCAGCGAGCTCTCTGTCCTCCGTCCAAGGCACTAAGCGCCGCGTTTAAATCCAAAATTAACTCCAGCTATCACGTCGCTGCATGTTTAGGTGGGGCAAAAGCGATGTGAAACGGATGCAAAACACCAATAGAAACTCTTATATGACATGAGGGATTTAAGCCTTTGTAGAACCGATGGGAATTGTGTTTTATAACGCATATGCAATATTATCAAAAAAGTGGTGGGGATAATTTTAGGTAATCTGAAAAGTTGTAGGGACATGTCCCTACCATCCCTACCATAAATTACACCCATGGACTCAGTTCTGTTTTGTTTTTTATAACAGCACAAATCTTTTCAATTTGGATTTGGGCCCACTTTCATATAACCAAAAAGCCAAACCAAGTAAATAGGATCTGAGCAATTAATCCGAATAGAGCACTAAGGCTTGCAGTTTGAATGTAGCATTGGAATTCATTTTCCAACTGTTTCTGGAGGCGGAGGGTTCAAAGTGTTTCCATGTGTTTGCAGGGTTATCTTTCTTCACTGAACATGAAGGCCTTTTCCTACATTAATCTGGATGGAGCTGTCACAGGTGAGCGTCGCACCTTCTGAACAAACATCTGTTTTTATCATTAAACTGGGTGTTTGCGTTGCTACTTTTTTATTAGTAGAACGACGTTACATTTCTGAAAGTATTACACAAACACTATTTCTAGGACTAAAAAGAAAAATACCAATATAGTAGCAAATGTTGGATTTAAATAAATAAATGAATGTGAGGGTGACCGTGTTGTGTTTTCATTGGTTCCTTAGGTCGAAATGGGTTCAAAGCCTCGGCCAGCCCCATGTTAAACAACCTGGTGGGGAGCACGCTAAAGGAGGTGAGAACATTTCCCGTTTCCTGTTTACTAGGGGCTGCATTTAGATTGGCTGAAATCCTTTGCCTGGGTTTAAAAAAATATATAAAAAAAAAAATCTTTTACTGAACTAATGAGGAATAAAAGTAAAAAACAGATTAAGACATTTTGAATGCAGCACATTACTTTAGAAATTGTCATTTAGGAACTTGCTTTCAGTTGCACATTCCATATGGTCCCATACATTATGAGTTATCTCTTTCAATAAATCAGTGCTCACTTTTAAAATTTTCTCGTGCGATGCATCCTCTAAATCAAATAATCGCATATCATCTTTTTAAATACTGCAGTGATTGCGAGTTGGAGGGTGTGCGCACACGTACCAAATTGAAAGTACATTTCAGCGAGCCAGGTGATATGTTTTTCTGTAAAGTTTTTTCTTATATGAATGTTGCTATTACCCGTCTCTCCAGGTGCAGAAGCTTGGTGACCCTCACAAAACCCTTTATGACGACCTGAAGGGGAGCTGGGAGGCTCAGGTGTAAGTAGCAGTGCCTCACCTCCCAACCTGATCCCAAACGTGTATATATATTTCCCTTTTAGCCCCTAGTGGATGTTACACAAAAATCTATGGCAAACGTTTGTTTACCATTTAGGCCCTGATTTAGATTTTCCTTTGCCCTTTTTAATGTGACAATTAGATTGAACTAAAGTGCCCCCTAGAGGATATTAAACTACATAGCTATCTTTGCTCCATGGAATTACATTATGGTTTGATTTTAGTAATAGTGTCATGTTCGGAGTATACAGGCGGTGCCAGCAACTGTGTGTGTGTGTGTGTGTGTCTCTCTAGCCTGGAGCCCCTGAGGATGGATGACCCTGCCTATCCCTTCGTGACCTTCTCAGGCATTCCCGCCGTCTCCTTCCGCTTCACAACCAACTCGGTATTTCATCTTTGCTCTTATCGTAACAAAAACTATAAAACAAAAATCATATGCACCCAGTACGTTAAGATTTATTTCATCCTAACCCGACCTTAACAAAAACCATATGCACGATAAGAAGATATCTCTCTATATTATCTCCATAATTCATCACTATATAAAAATAAAACTTGAAAGGAGTAGTTATTACACTATTTGTCTATGTTTCCACTGATATAAATGTGTCCCGTAGATGTCTCGACTCTTTGGGCTGATTGTGAATAACATTTTTTATTTTATTTTGTTTAGCTTTAGTGCTAAAAGTTTTACTAGAAACCTATGGGGGATAGCTTCGCAAGAGGGACAAAAAACAAACAAAAAAACACTCACGCTAAGCTATCCCGTCTAGGTTTCTATGCATGAATATAAGGTACAACTTCCCAAATAGTGACCTATTACCTTTTGAATTGAACTTCCATCGTAGGACTATCCATACTACGGCACCATGCTGGACACTCGCGATCGACTCAACGTGGCGACGTCCAATCAGACGCCTCAGCTGGCAGTGATGGCAGCCAAGGTGGCGGGTCACATGACCTTGCGTCTGGTCCACGACCACCTGCTGCGTCTGGACGCCCAGAGGTACACCAGCGTCCTCCGCGGCCACGTGGTGGAGGTCACCCAGAAGGTCAAGACCCTGAAAATGGTGAGCCCTTCCCACAGCTTCATGTTTGAATACCCTGCCACCCCTGCGTGGCATGTAGCGCCTTGTTTAGAAATGCAAGATTTATATTGTTGTTTTATCTTACTTTGTTTTGTTATTGTGGACCTATTGTAGGGTTCTTGTTCAATTGTTGTAGTTTAACTCTACTGTTGAGTATTTCATTTTGTTTTATGTATACTCTGTAATGACTTACCTTTTTAAAACAGGGTACTGCTGTTAGTCTCAGTTCGTTACTCCTGTCTAAGTTAAATAATTTACAATAACAACGTTTTGCTCTCCCATCTCCAGCTGCAGCCGAGCGTGCTTCCTGATTCGCTGACGGTCCAGTGGCTGATGTCGGCGTTGGGGTCGTACGGCCGAGCGGCTCGTGCCCTCGCCAACGACATCCAGAACAGCGACCTGGAGGACGTGGAGATGTGCCGCACCCTCAACGACCGCATCATGAAGGTAAAGGCCACTTGTTAACCCTTAACCTCAACGAACGCATCATGAAGGGAAAGGCCACTTGCTGACCTTTAACTTCAACCAACGCTTCATCAAGGTAAAGGCTGCTTATTAACCTTTAACCTCAACGAACGCATCATGAAGGTAAAGGCCGTTCGTTGAGGTTAAAGGTTAACAAACGCATCATGAAGGTAAATGCTGCTAACTAACCTTTAACCTCAACGAACACATCATGAAGTTAAAGGCCGCTTTCTAACCTTTAACCTCAAAGACCGCATGATGAAGGTAAAGGCCGCTTAAAAGAGACATAAACACTGTATATTAATGGTTGACAAACAGTTTCTGGATATTTTACAACTCAAGTCTCTAAGTCAGGGGTCACTGTGTAGCCGTTTTCAATTTGCCACTGAAAGTAAAAAGAATATAACAGATTTATGATTATAACAGATTATAACAGATTTATGTTTATATTCTCGCACAGTAACAATCACCTAGAAATATGCTGTATAACTCCATAAACACATAAGTGGTAATACTATTTGTTACGTATTTAAATTTCCCTTCTTCTTGTTGTGTCCGTAGGTGGAGAGGGACTTCCTGTCCCCTTATGTGTCAGCAAGGGAGACGCCATTCCGTCACATCTTGGTTGGCTCCGGATCGCACACCCTGCAGGCGTTGTCCGAACACCTGGAAGACCTGAAGACCAGCGAGCCAGGGGCCGATGCCGACCTGTTCCGGAACCAGTTCGCCCTGGCAACCTGGACCGTCCAGGGCTGCGCCAACGCACTGGGAGGGGAGATCTGGTCCATCGATAACGAAATCTAAAAAAAAACACCCCCCACTTTCAACCCCCGAAATGGTCCGGCCAAAAAAAAGATAATTGTGGTTACATTTTAGTGATGTACACAGTTCAGTTTGTGATATTTATATGTCCATAGTAATGAGACGTTCACACCCTTCAGGAAAATTGGGGTAAAAAAATGTATATCCGTATCTTTTAAAGTTGTGGCCGGTATGTCTAGAGGATGTGAATAATCCACCGTAATGTACAGTAGCATACGTACCCTCCAAGCAATACCGAAGGCTGTCACTGAGATTAAGTCCAGCTGCCTTAAAAACAAGGACAAACATGAATTTATTTGTTGAAATTTATTCAATGGCCATTCAATTTTATCTCTCATGAGAAAGAACAACAGTTATGACTAGTCACACTCAATGACACATTTAAATACCTGCCTGGTGCTTTTTCTAAACTGACCATAATCATTTGACAGTACTACTTTACCAAGTGTTTCCAGAGCATTTTGAATGCAGGAAAAATTGGAGTTGGCATTCCAGCATGATACTTCAGCACAATATTTCAGGTCATAAGCACAGCACTGTGTTAGTTTGGACTAGATCCATATGTTATATCCAACCGAATTATTGTTTTTGTTTTGTATGTTTACAACGATCCAAGTCATTGTGACTATTCTAAACTTTTTTTTCCCCATCCCTGCACTAACTCCATGAACTATTCCATGTAGCTATCACAACTGTTGTGCTGCTCACTGAAACATGTCAGATGCCAAACCAAGGGTTGCTATGGGGACTGAAATCTTTTTTTTATGAGTTAACAACAGGGGATCCCACTTTGTTACGGTACGATCCAATGAGAATCAGTTACGGGTGCTTGCTTGTCCACCAAGAGACAATTTGTTTTTTTGTTTTTTTTTTTTTTTGTAACTGAACCCCTGTTTGCATTCTGTTCTTTGAGCTGTCTGAAAGGATGCACCTGCTGATGTAACAAACAGAAATTACTTCTTAAAAAAAAAAAAAACACACAGCAACAACCAGGGGGGATAAAAGCCCCCCCCCCCCCCCCCCCCCCCCACCACAGGGCACTGAAAAACAACGTACGTCTATTTATTTGTGTTATTTATTTATCAGTGACAGGGTTCACTATAAATACTAATGTTTTTTAACGCCTTTTTTAAAACCATGTATAATTATCGGGAGCAGTGTCTTCCATAATTATGACAGTTATACTGTCGAAGTGACAAAAGCAGCATCTGCTTGAAGTGTACCTGCCTGTGGACAGGCTGCACCAAAGACTTTAAACGCTTCCATTATGAACTGGTCTGGTAGACACTTGTCTCCGACATGTTTTTTCAAATCTGATTCATGTCAACCAGCAAAATGACCGGCATCGTTTTGTCTTTGGTGCTCATCTCCCGGCGCATGTATACTTCTCATCCTGAAACCATTATCGGGAGCAGTGTCTTCCATAATGTGAAGAAAAAAAACAAGAAAAAGGTAGTTTTTGTCTACCGTTGTGTTCATATCGGAGGCAGCGCCCTCCATATTTCACTGTAGGGGAGGATATGATGATGATGATGATGATGATTTTTAATTATCGGAAACAGTGTTTTCCATAATGTTGTTTGTGTGTGTGGCTTGGAGACTAGTGTAGATAATGAAATTGATGAAGATGGTAACCAGTAAAATCGCCTGTACCCTCGCTGAGGGAATAGATGAGAAAATACCACAGACTGTTCTAATCTACTGAAAATGACAGAAGCCACGTTCTCTTAAGCTTGATTCTGGACTAGACCGTAGGCCGCCTTGCTATTGTTAAAGTGCTGTCTTTCCCCCCCCCGCTTCCATCAGAAAAAGCTTATCTTTTACACGATCAACTTTGCCATCGATATGGAACAAGAGTTACTAAATTGAGATTGTTTCAACACCTGTTGAAAGGATTGAATATTTGATCTGCAGTTTTACACATTATCATGGCCTTTTTGTTCATTTTGCATTCTTTTCATAGTAATAACTATTCATATTTTGTTCGGTTTGTGTGTGTGTTCTATTTTTGAATGGTCTTATCTGTGCCTTTTCTGGGATAATTTCCTTACTTTGTCAAAAGAAATATTCTGGATAGCCAGAAACTTTGTAGGGGTTGTATATTTCTGTTTGACTTATCGACGTTTAATTTGAAATCATAGTAGTTTTCGATATTTTATCTTATTCCTGTCGCTTTTGTTGGCCAATTATTTGTTTGCTTGAACCCAAAGTTTTTTGTTTTTTGGAAATTATATTTTACCCTTCAACAAACCACACATCTTTTTATCAAGAAGGTAACTGTATCCATATTGTTGAATCTAACAGAACTCTGCTGTACATCGGCCCTGCATGACATTTTAGCATGATCATGTCACATTTTAGGTTTTACAAGAAATATACCTAATAAGAGCAGGGATTATATTTATCTTTATGAAAACATATTTTGTGGTTGTTGGTTCATAAACATCTAAGAATTGACAAAAAAAAAAAAGAATAAGACATTATCCTCAATAGATACTTTCAATTACAGATTGATAGTAGTTCAGCATTTGTCATTTTAAACCAAACCAGTTGGATACTACAAAACGTATAATACATGATATTCTGATTTAAATGAATTGTTTGCTGAATCATTAAAAGGGTGATCCTGAAGCTACTGATAACAATCTAATCTCTAAAAATGTTAACATTCTGCAGGAGGAAGGAATCATTCTTCATTGACAGTTATTACTAAATAAGAGTAATTAATTCCTGTTAGTCCTGATAGTTCAATTGCAATATAGTCTATTTGTCAGCTAGTTACTGGAGACAAGTGTTTATTTGTCCATTTGAATGATTTTGTTCTTTGTTTTGTTTATCATGTCACAATTGGTAGCTAACTCTGGGTATTTCACTGTGTAGGCTGTTGACAAAGGTGTTTTTCCTTTGAAGACTGTATTCAAGCTTGTCTTTTTTCTGTTTGCTGCAATAAATCATTACATGGCAATTTTTTTTGTTAAATTGTATTTGTTTGTTTTAGATAAAAAAAGAAGAATGACAAGTTGCATCTGTAATGCAAAAAGTCTACACAATCCACAAAATGTTGATATTGAGCTTGAGTGCTTTGCTTAAGGGCCACTGTAGTGAAACTTGTTACCTAAAGCTAAAACATCAAGGGCAGAGGCTGACGTCTGCATCAAAGTGTTAGAGGCAAACTAAAAGACTACCTCTTTGATCAACAAGTGAGACACAGTGGTGTTACTGGAAAATTATCCTGTAATGGCTGTCAAGGACTTTTAGCAGACACTTTTATCTTAAAGTGACTTACATTGAAGTTACAGAGGCGGTTCCCCTGGAGCAACTCAGGGTTAAGTGCCTTCCTCAAGGGCACACAAGTGGTGGTGTTGTCGTGTCTTTTCCGATGGAAGAGATGGCAACAACTTCAAATACAAACACTAGGAGTCAAACGTGAAAAGTTCAGAAGGGCGGACTATATTCAGCATCAAATAGAGCTGAGTTATACAAGCATGGTCGTTTCTTTATACAATCTAAAATAATTTCAAGACATCCCCAAAGGTTTGGCAACGCCCCAATATGCAAACTAGCCAACACCCAATTTCCATCATCCCCTTTCAGCTTCTTCCTGTGGCTCTTTTGGTATCTATAGATCTATCTAAAGATAGAGAGCATAAACACCCTTCTCACAGCAAGTTTCCTCCTCAACCAATCATAAACTCAGTAACTGGAGCAGCTGACCCCAGGCTTCCCGACACCTATCAGTGCAAATGCAGGCATGGGATCAATTGAAACCAGGACCCCCTTCTTTGATCATGATAACAAATAATTAAATCTTACTCTTTTATCTTCTCTGAGCCTGCTATTCGTCAAAGTTGCTCACCCAGACTTCTTTTACTGCATATATATTTATGAGTCTGTCAATTGCCTGCATTCTTTCCCTGTTTTCCCACCGTAAGGTGACCCTAAGTGTCCTGGAGGGCAATCAAACAGAATATATTAACGTGTTACAAGCCGTTGTTTATTTATGCTTTCACCCATTGGGGCCTACAATATACCACACCCCAAACTTAGCTCTACACTTCCTTAGTATCAAGCATTCTCTGTCTTATCTGATAACTATTTATTAAATAAACATAATATTAAAATCGTATAATTATTGAATGACCCTTAACATTAATAACACAAATGTACACACCCTGAGCACTTAATATCGTGTTCCCAGGTGGACTTGAACTTATGACCTTTTGGTCACCAGGTAGCAGTTCTAGTAGGTACTAGACAGTATTTCGGGACAGTTCCTGGAGGATGGTGAATAAAGTTAAGAGCCCTTGAGTTCTACCCACTAGGCCACCACTATCCCATACCTGACAAGGCTTGCGTTTTCATGGACATTGTTGCAGACAAAGGTGAAGATGCAAGCGATCTGATGATGTCTAAATGGGAAGGACTTGACCCCACGTTGTGGCAGGATCAGTATGCTACTGCCTTTAATAAAGATAAGTAAAACCTGGTCTTGTCTGATTTGATTGTGTTCTTCATGTAGTGTTCCTTTTTTTTGTCTTTCTTTTACCTCTTGTAACTCTTTCAGATTGTCTTACAATGTAAAGCCTGTAAGAAATAAATTGTTAAAATACTTGAGCCAATACATGCGCCAATGTTACCGATATGGTCCGCAGCTTATATTTAAAAAAAACTTTTCTTTATCTTCTTCGTTCTGTTGAAGTAAACTTTAATTATATCTCTCTTTTTTTTAGGGGGTTTAGCTTGTTTGTGCTTTTTTCTTTCTTCAGTCATTAATTTCCATGCATTATTTCCTTTTTATTCCCTCATGGTCAAATTATGAAACACATTTAAATATTCATGTACATATTTCATAAAAATTTTTATTTACATAACTACACATTTCAGTATTTAATTATTCATTCCTACATTTATTTATTGTCACATTTAATTATTTTGCTCTGCATTTATTTATTTCACGGTAGTCGATAATTATTATGGACGAAACAAAGCTGTTTTTTGGAAGTTACCATACAAGCTTTGTCCACTTGAGGGTGCTAAACTGTAGTAAAAATCAAATGAGCGGAGTAATTTCCAGATGTTATTTTAACTAATTCCTGCACGGCCCAACTATTAGTTTAAGATCAAGTATAACTTGAAAGCATTTTATAGATATTGGTTCTTGAGCTGTGTATGAACAAAATGCTGTTTGCTATACTGCTTCCATAATAGTTTATCATGATATAATGGAACACTATTACTGTAAATATTTTAATAGTGTAATCACATAAATACGTAACTATGGTTAACGCTCCAACAAATCTCTACAGCTGTGCTAATGAGCAGTTTAGTAATCCGATTGAATTGAGAGTAGAATCCCCCACCCCCCCACAACCTATGATAACTTAATCATAAAGGTTTTTACCTGAGGTAAGTTTATAAAACCGTAGAGACCTTTAATCACGAGTAGGAGTAGTTGATGATTTAGAATTGTTACTGAATTTTTTACATCAATTAAATTGATACAAAAAGGACGTGTCTCTTTAAGTGTGGGTTGACAGCTCGAGCGTGTACAGAGAGCTAAGAATTGACTGGTGACGTCACCCACGCAGTGCCGCTGCTGTAGGCTTGGCTACGGCTTCTAAGTTTTGATCAGTCAATTTAGTTTTGCAAAATGTATGTCACGAAATAATACAGATTGGATGCGTTGAAAGTGACGAAACGAAGAAATAATTTGCCTTTAGTCGGGTTGCAACAAACCAAACAGTGTACAAGAAAACAAGACGCGCAAGGGAGTGTTAACGACGGGATTGACACGGTTGAGATTGACAGAACAGAAGTAGAGGTAGGTGGGGAACGAAAGTTGAAGCATGCAGCATCACCATCATAACACATTTATCCTTAAAACCATTCGTTTACACATTGTTTGTCCACCATATAATTTGCTGTGTACCTATATTTACAAATCTTTAATTTGGATCGTGTATATGGCGGGACATCTTTGGCATTAAGTGCTGCATGCAGGTGCACATAGCATGTTAGGAAATAAACTTGTTACACAAGAGCTTGTTCACTATATGTCTGCACTAATAGCATGCTAAACTAAGATGGTCTTGACAACTTGACAATGGTATATAACCTACCTTAAAAAAATAGGCCTGATTCTTGATCTCATACACAGAAAACCTGACATTAACACCAGGTGCCAGATTCAAGCCCCAGACGGTAGAAGTTGCAATACCTTTTGCTTCCTACATGCTAAACCTATCACCTTAACCGTGCCTTGTACAAAACAGCTAGCTTAAACACACAGACACTCTGTAGCTGACAAGCCTATCTCAATGAGCAAATCGAGTGTTGTTTGTCTCGCTGAATTGTAGTGTTAAACATTTCGTTTTAATGTGTTCTGTTCCTATACTGTACTTTTTACACAGGTACACAAAGACACACACACCCACGCACAGTTGGCCCATGGACACAAAGTCATTTTGAGTATAGAGGATGTCCTTATCGGTTGAGATGAGCAACAGCACTTATGGTTTTATGTATCTCATTATGTAGACCATTTACACATAGCTATTTTATTGGACCAATTCATCTGAATGGCTCCTAGCCAAACACCTGTACGCTCACACACAGACCTTAGATGTAATCTGAAATGACGACCCAAGATTCACCTACAGGTCAAAGTCTCTTAAACCTTTTTTGTTCATCTAAGTGGGTGAGGATGGATACTAGTTTGACGTAAAAATCACACACACACACACACACACACACACACACACACACACACACACACACACACACACACACACACACACACACACACACACACACACAGTAGCCCCAACACTAAGAAAGTGTGTCACACATCAATTTGCCGAGTGCATTTAGGAAAGCTAGTCTTGTCGATATCGGAGCGTTTAGGACAACAGCTTGTTATTGACTGTGAGCCTGCCTGTCAGATTCAACAGCGTGCCACAACTTGCTGCTAGCTGGTTGTTTTCAGCAGCAGTTGGCTCTGCCAGTCTCATCTTTTAATAGACTTTTTATGTAATTAAAATGTATTCGCTTTAGGCCCAAGACTAAAATGAAACTTTGTTTTTGTATTGAAATATTGTATCAAATGAACAAGCTACTCTGGCTTTGAGGTTTAGAGAGTGTGATGATTCAGTTGTTATGGATTTAAACTAAGTGAAACTGACAGATTGGCATTGCGCCCAGTCACATTTAGAGCATTTGTAAGCACTGGCAGTGCCAGGCTAACGCTCTGCTGAGCCATTTCACTAACTAGCAGAAAACAATAACGCGGTGTATCTGTAAAATAATTAACTTGTAATGATAAATGAATTGTGAGTTCAAACTAACGACTAGTAAGTGCATAGTCAGTGGTCTCATACTTTGAATTACTTCAGAGCTAAGTTAACTCAACTGTCAGCACAAGCACATAAGTCATAAGCTTGAGCTTAGACAAAGGCAATATGAATTTAATGAAATGTAGGCCAAATTAATATAGATGCTTGACATTTATACAGTCTGTTCGTATAAACTGGATGATGGCAATGCCATACTCTCGCTGCTTCCATTGAAATCAGGCTGCCATAGATATCACACTAAGCCATAATTATACACACTATACTACTATAATTAATATCAGGGCTGGAAGTATTGCTCCTGGATATTTTGTTTCTCTCGCGTAACAAAGAGCCAACGACAGAAGGGGGTCGGCATAAAGGCATCAATTTCCCACAACCTGAGGCAGAGTACTGCTTCAATTTCCGTGTGTGTGGTGTGTGTCTGTGCGTGTAGTACGTGTCGTACGTGTGTGTGTGTGTGTGTGTGAGATCGAGAACAGGATTCACCGCGTTGGCTCATCTCCCCCCAGCAAGAGGATTGCATTCCCCCTCTCTCTCTGCTCCACCTCGTGGACTGGTGTTCCCCTGGGTCGAATGACCTGCCCCACTGCTTGCTTTCTCTAAGCCTCCAGCAGCACAGTATGCCTATGGTGACCGTCTAAATACTACTAATAAAAAGAAGAATGAATTTCATTCATAGAAACAATCTCAAAGCGCCACAACAATATTTAGATAACCTAATAAAATATATCCATCCATTAGCTTTACCGCTTATCCTGTACAGGGTCACGGGGGGGGGGGGGCTGGAGCCTATCCCAGCGGACACAGGGCGAGAGGCGGGGTACACCCTGGACAGGTCGCCAGTCTATCACAGGGCTAATAAAATATATGCAATATTGATAACGGCTTAAAACAGAGAGGAATTGAAAAATAAAATAACAACGTTAAAACACAGTTTGCGGAAAGCTTTCTTAAATAGAAACGTTTTTAGGCCTGTTTTAACACAGGATAGAGTGTAGAGTGTAGAGTATAGAGGATGGTCTACAACCTCAAAATTTAGTTGTTGTTGTAAGAAACAGTCATTATTTAGAAGAAACACCAGTAAATTAAAATTAAATAAACATGCTTTTGCTTAATGCTTAGACTAGTGAGTTATGAAACTATGAAAGCTAAGAAGTTATTCTGTGTTTCTGGTCAGGGCCTGACTATCGATAAAGCTAGGTCCCGTTCAAAAATGATATTGTTCTCATTGAGCGGTTGGCGTGGTGACCTCATTGGAATGAAAGCCCTGTGTGTGGAGAATGCGTGACTCAGCAGTGACGGAGCAAAGGGACAGACAGACAGACAGACAGACAGACAGACAGACAGACAGACAGACAGACAGACAGGCCAGTGACTGGGCAAAGGGACGGCTGGACGAACAGACAGGCCAGTGACTGGGCAAAGGGACAGACGGACGGACGGACAGACAGACAGACAGACCAGTGACTGGGCAAGGGACAGACAGACGGATGAGGGGGGAGATTCTATCTCTGTGACGTGGGCCTCCATTAAGAGTATCAGGCCTGTGCCTGTTTCAGCAGTCTACCTAGATGGAGAAAATAGATCCTGTTAAAAAGTGTACTTTTTTTACATCTGTAAAACGTTTTTTTGGTTGTTTTTTTTACCAAGGGATCTGTCCGTGCAGGGAAACAATTTGATTTGGTTTTGACTCTTAATCAAGAATTTTTGTTTTGTTAAATTAAATTCAGTCAGCCTCTAGGCCAATATTACCTTAGGATGAATGCCAGTAATTACACATTTCTACTTGTGAAATAGGCAATTCCTACTCAAACAAATCAACTTAAACTGTAATCACAAACATTATAACACTCAGTACCAAGACGTTTTTAATTTGGGCTAAATTCAGAAAGTCGGGTGGGTGGTTGAGATGGTTTTAACATGTCGTGTCAGGTTAAGGTTAGGCTTTTGTAAATGAGCGAGGCAGCGTTGACCCCCCCTAGGCCTCACTTCTTCTGCGAGTCCGGGCTGGTGCCACGGGCTTTGCTCTCCATCCTTATCTGTGTGTTTGTGCTGAGGGACCAGTTAAGTGTGACCGGCTGTTTGTCACCTATGTGTTTGTTATGTCGGTGTAGATGACTCTGCAATGCCGTTGCAATGTTTGTGTTTGATTGTGTGTGTCTAGGTGCTTCTGTAATGTGTGTGTGTGTGTGTGTGTGTGTGTGTGTGTGTGTGTGTGTGTGTGTGTGTGTGTGTGTGTGTGTGTGTGTGTGTTCTCTCCTCCTACCAGCCCTTCCCAGAAGGAGTTATGCAAACTAAAATGTTGAGGTTGCGGGCAAGCCAGGATATAACAGTAACTGTCAGTTGGATAGGAACAAAACAAGCCTATTGTGTTGCCCCTGTGTGTCTGTTTGTGTGTGTCTGTTTGTGTGTGTGTCTGCGTGTCACTGTCCCTCTCACAAACTGTCATTGAATCCACTTGCTTAAATGATCTCTCACTGGTTTGACAGTGTGTGTATGCTTGCGTTGGCATATTTCCTATCCTGTGCGTGTGTGATGGTGTTTTTACGGGTGCATTTGAATATATCAGATTGTCGTGTGTGTATGTGCGGGTGTGTTTGTGTCATAGGTTAATGTATGTCAAAGTGTTAGACTCCGCAGTGTGTGCGTGCGTGCGTGCGTGCGTGCGTGCGTGCGTGCGTGCGTGCTTTTGATAATAGACAAAGGAGCGATTTGTCTTCAGGACGGCGTGGAGGTTTCCTCCTGTTGCAGAGAACTACCCCCACTCTCTCTCAATAGACGTAGATCTAGTAGAACTACCCCCACTCTCTCTCAATAGACGTAGATCTAGTAGAACTACCCCCACTCTCTCTATAGACGTAGATCTAGTAGAACTACCCCCACTCTCTCTCAATAGACGTAGATCTAGTAGAACTACCCCCACTCTCTCTCAATAGACGTAGATCTAGTAGAACTACCCCACTCTCTCTCAATAGACGTAGATCTAGTAGAACTACCCCCACTCTCTCTCAATAGACGTAGATCTAGTAGAACTACCCCCACTCTCTCTCAATAGACATAGATCTAGTAGAACTACCCCCACTCTCTCTCAATAGACGTAGATCTAGTAGAACTACCCCCACTCACTCTCTCAATAGATGTAGATCTAGTAGAACTACCCCCACTCACTCTCTCAATAGACGTAGATCTAGTAGAACTACCCCCACTGTCTTTCAATAGATGTAGATCTAGTAGAACTTCCCCCACTCTCTCTCAATAGATGTAGATCTAGTAGAACTACCCCCACTCTCACTCAATAGACTGAGATCTAGTAGAACTACCCCAAGTCTCTCAATAGACGTAGATCTAGTATAACTACCCCCACGCTCTCGCCATAGACATAGATCTAATAGAACTACCCCCACTCACTCTCTCAATAGATCTAGTAGAACTACCCCCACTGTCTTTCAATAGACGTAGATCTAGTAGAACTACCCCCACTCTCTCTCAATAGACGTAGATCCAGTCGAACTCCCCCCTCTCTCAATAGACTGAGATCTAGTTAGTAGAACTGCCCCCACTCTCTCTCAATAGACGTAGATCTACCAGAACTTCCTCTGCTCCATGGCCATTCTTCTCTAATCTTGGTTTCTTCAGTTTCGTTTCTACTGAAACGGTGGAGGACATTTACCACACTTACCACACTTACCACACTTACCACAGATGTGGGTGCAGTCACTAGTCATCCCTTTGGCAGTTTATTGAAATGTCTGAAAACCTGGTGCCGATATGGACCACAGGGAGGGAAGCGATGGTTTGACTTATCCATCCTATTCCAGCTCTTCAACATTCATTTGCTGAAGTACTGTTTGAGTTTTGTCTCTTCCACCTCATTACATCAACGTGTGTGTGTGTGTGTGTGTGTGTGTGTGTGTGTGTGTGTGTGTGTGTGTGTGTGTGTGTGTGTGTGTGTGTGTGTGTGAGTGTGTGTCTGTGTCTCAGATACCTCCTTGGGTTGAAACTCCCGGACCCCTCTCTGTTCTCTGACTGACTGGTATATAGTGAGAACACAGGAAGTTGTTTTCACAGGGGGAGGGAGGTGGAGAAAGAGAGTGAAAGGGAAAGAGAAAGAGCGCAGCGTGACGGAAATGTCACCTCCCAGCCGCTAACAAAAACGCTGCTAGCTCTCTTATAGACGGTGCGTTTGGCATTGTGGGAAGACAGTCGATCCCCGTTAGACAGCCTGTTCAGGTAAGGGCTTAGGATGTGAGATGCTGCTGTACTCTGATAACCTTGAAACCGGCCTGTAGGGGGTAACCGACGAGAGAGATGGTCTCCTGCTTCACGCCATGTCTACGAGCGTTCTCTAAGTCGTTTTTCTCTGCTCTTATGTTTTCTCTCTCTCTCTGCATTACTTTTCAGAGAACCTTTGTTTTTTTGGGGGGGGGAATTCCCAAGATCCCCTGCGACTGTGTCGACCAATGGACGGTGACGTGCGGGACCATGTGACCACGTGCTGAGCCAATGGCCTTATAGCGTGAGCACGCCTGGCCACGGACCGGGGGACTTGCTGCCCTTTGACCTGTCCGTGGAGTCGGGCGAGGGGGAATAGGCCCACCCTACTGCAGCTTCAGCTAGTAGGTACGTAACAAGGATGTGTGTGTGTGTGTGTGTGTGTGTGTGTGTGTGTGTGTGTGTGTGTGTGTGTGTGTGTGTCATACATTATAACGCATCACGTCTTTCTCTGGCCTATACATACATGAGATCATTGTTATTTCTTACCCTGCTTGACTCTCCTTGTAGCTAGAGTTTGCACTATGCAGGAAGGGGGGCACTGTGTGTGTGTGTGTGTGTGTGTGAGAGTGTGAGTGTGTGTGTGTGTGTGTGTGTGTGTGTGTGTGTGTGTGTCAGAGTGTAACTATGCTGTTCTCTAAAGAGCCTTTGATACAGCCTGCCTCTGACTCAGTGAAAGTGACTCCATCATGTGTGTGTGTGTGTGTGTGTGTGTGTGTGTGTGTGTGTGTGTGTGTGTGTGTGTGTGTGTGTGTGTGTGTGTGTGTGTGTGTGTGTGTGTGTGTGACTCCCTCAATACACACTGGCAACCTTCAATAGGTGATGATGGCACGTACTCTGGGGCCACTGACGTTGCCCAGGGTCACTTCTGTTCTGTGTGTGTGTGCGTGTGCGTGTGCGTGTGCGTGTGCGTGTGCGTGTGAAGAGACCAAAGACGGTCGGCAACCAGCTAGAGAATAGGTAAAAGAAAGAGAGAGGGAGAGAAAGAGAGAGAGATATAAACAGCAAAAAGAAGGAGGGGTGTGGTGTGGACGGAGGGCGAGAAGGTGAGGGGTGGATACTTTAGAGGAAGAGGGATGTTGGTTTGGGGGTTGCAAAGTGTCCCAGAATATCACACACACACACACACACACACACACACACACCCACCCCCTATGGATGCTTGGAGGGCCTGAGGCCAGAGGAGGACCCAGAAGGGAGGAAGTGTGTGTGTGTGTGTGTGTGTGTGTGTGTGTGTGTGTGTTTGTGGTGTCTGACGGTTAAGGAGGAGGGCAGAGTTATTTTAACCCTGAACATACATCCGGCTGCCAACAGACACTCGCACCGTCAACCTACTCGCACCACACACACACACACACACACACACACACACACACACACACACACACACACACACACACACACACACACACAGACACATCTCATTCAATGTCTCCCCTGTTTAAGTCACATTTACACTAGCTACAGTCTCCTCTTTTGTCTTACTTTATCCTTCTCTCCTTCTTTTTATTTTCCTGTCTTTCTCCCTCCTATCTCGCACTTTTCCTCAGTCCCTCTCTCTCTTTCAGTTTATTGTATGTTTATTGATCAGGGTTGGCGTGTTTTGTTTTTCTGGAGGGGTGCTATGTATTTTCTTGTTCTTAGTTATTGTGGTATTATATATAATATTGTTTATTATATTAAATGTAAATTATTCAATTAACAGGCTTTTGTCTCTCTCTCTATATATACCTCTCTCTCTCTCTCTCTCTCTCTCTCTCTCTCTCTCTCTCTCTCTCTTTCTTTCTCTCTTTGACCTCTCTCCATGTCCCTCTCCCACTGACTGGGTGGCCCCCCTGTATGGGCAGGTATCACCTTACCAGAACCAAGGGTGCCCTGTGGCGTGTGTCTATTCCCAGGCCTGGTGTTAGCGTGACGGCTAGGCTGCTTGTCACAGCACCGTCCAATACAGACCAGGTTGTTCGGCCGACCACTTCCTACTGTAGGCCAGGCTAAGTGTAACCTACGACCTTAGCTGGTGCAAAGACCTCTTGGGCTAACCAAGCAGGTGGGTTAGGCAGGTTGGGCTAGGCTAACCATGAACATAGGTTATGTATGCTACGCTAACCCAACACATAGCTCAAGTATGTTAGGCTAACCAAACACATGTTGAGTGTGCGAGACTAACCCAACACATAGGTTAAGTATGCTAGGCTAACCCAACACATTGGTTAAGTATGCTAGGCTAACCCAGCACATAGGTTAAGTATGCTAGGCTAACCCAACACATAGGTTAAGTATGCTAGGCTAACCCAACACTTAGGTTAAGTTTCCTAGGCTAACCCAACACATAGGTTAAGTATGCTAGGCTAACCCAACACATAGGTTAAGGATGCTAGGCTAACCCAGCACATAGGTTAAGTATGCTAGGCTAACCCAACACATAGGTTAAGGATGCTAGGCTAACCCAGCACATAGGTTAAGTATGCTAGGCTAACCCAACACTTAGGTTAAGTTTGCTAGGCTAACCCAACACATATGTTAAGTATGCTAGGCTAACCCAACACTTAGGTTAAGTTTGCTAGGCTAACCCAACACATAGGTTAAGTATGCTAGGCTAACCCAACACTTAGGTTAAGTACGCTAGGCTAACCTAACACATAGGTTAAGTATGCTAGGCTAACCCAACACATAGGTTAAGTATGCTAGGCTAACTCAGCAGTGAACACTTATTTTTCTCTCACTCATTGTTTTCTTAGCCTATTGTTTTCCAAGGCAGCTATACTTCCCTGCCTTCAGTCAGGGGAGAAACAGTCCGTGCCACATCTCCCCGTGTGATGCCGTTACACAACGCAGTAGATAGGGAAATGGAGGGAGACAAATAACAGGGCTATCAGTCTGGCCCTGCAGCCACACACCTACGCAGTGTAACAGATCTACCAGCTCACCTTGTTCTCCAACCCCCCCCCCCCCACACACACACACACACACACACACACACACACAACATGGCACGGCATGCCTGTTATCGTTGTCTGCTACCCTCAGCCTGAGATTTTGTGCTTGATTCACAGCTCGATGACGCACACGAAGAACTAGGAAAGAGAGGGAGCAGCAGAGCAAGCAGAAAGAGGAACTGATGATCCTTTGACACTTCTACTACTGGCCATTGTAGACTGGTTGTAACGCATGATGGATTCATTTGAAGTGAA
>JAPMUY010008986.1:67500-78474 GCA_026901105.3 Galaxias olidus
CTCTGTGTGGATTGGGTGGCTGTGCATGGTATCCATCTAGGTTTTAGGACAACAGGATAAAACAGTTCTGGGAATACGACCATGATGATGATGATGATGACGATGATGGTGATGATGATGACGGTGATGTTGAAAGGAGCTTTGACGTCGTTCCAGTGGATCAGCTGGTCCCGGTGCAGGTCATGGTTTCTCCGTCGATAGAATGGCTCTGTAGAGGTTACTTAACGTTGGTTGTGGCATACTGTAAATATACAGAACAAACGACTAGTAAGAGACAGACCATGTTCTCCAGCCCCTCCCGTTGGACAGCGTATGTCAGGGATTAACTGAGGGAGATTAGTTTTCGATTAGTCTGGAATATGACCGCAGCGAGCGCACGCTTATGGCAGGCGTCAAGACTACCGCTCTACTTCCCCGAAATCAACTCTAGAGCTAATGAGAAAACACGGGGGTGTTACCAAAGACCGTCTTTAACGGTGGAAAAAAAAGATGGAGACCTTTATTAAAGTATGTTTGATATATTGACGGTGAAGAGATTATGATCTGCACGAAGTGAAAGAACGACAGGAGGAGATGGTAGAGGGTGAAGGTCAGACTTCAATTGAAACCTGGGAGTGAAAGAGCTCAGACTTGTGACGCTATGGTCCTCTCCTACCGCCTTACAAATCAATCATGTTTTCATTGGACAGGAATGTCATCACCCTCCTCCCATTTACAATAACGATGAACGAAATAAGTGCCTCTGCAATAGACCACAGGGAGGGAGGGAGGGAGGGAGGGAGGGAGAGAGAGGGAGGGAGGGAGGGAGAGCGCAAGAGAGAAGGAGAGAGAGGGAGGGAGGGATGGAGGGAGGGATAGAGAGAGAGGGAGGGAGGGAGGGAGAGCGCAAGAGAGAGGGAGAGAGAAGAAGGGAGGGATGGAGGGAGGGATAGAGAGAGAGAGAAGGAAGGAGGGAGGGAGAGAGGGAGAGAGAACATAGAGAGAGGGGGGAAAGAGAGAGAGGGAGGGAGAGGTCCCGGTGGTTTCCGTGGTGATTCACGTGTATCATGGTGGATGGGACCTTTGTGTGTATTTTTCTGCTGATTCATCCAGGAAGCTGTCTGGAGGTTTCACCCTGAGCCGCTGAGGTCACCCGCTAAGTCAACATTTCACCCTCTCCCTGGCTGGGACATTAGTGGGCAGAGACAGGGTGGGGTGCAGGGAGAGATGGGGTGGGGCGCGGGGTTTCGTTTTGGCAGAGAGATGGGAGTCTAGGACTGACCTAACCCTTTCAAAAATAAATGTATAAAGGTTGATCTTTGTCTAGTCTCAAACACGCGTATCGCTGGTCTCCTTCATAAAAGCAGCATGCGTTTCTCAGTCTATCTAGTTTAAACTAAACAAAACTACAAAGCAACTATTACGTCAATTGTACAAAACCAAATCTCCACAGTTAATAAACAGCAATACTCCTGTTTTAAACGGTGAGCCTGAACACACTGTAAATCCCTGTAGTTCTATAGGCACAGATGCTGTGGACACACCGGTTTTATGATGAACTAAGGCAACACTTTTTTTCTGAAGTTACTTTCTAAAGCTAAGCTAATCAAAGTTAACAAGTTCACACCATCCTTGTTACTGTATTTTCCACTGGCCTAGATCCTTAGTCGTAAATCCAGCTTGAAAATAAGGCCTGCGTCTTTACAAAATCAACGTGCCCTTGGTGATAAAACAATATAATACGAATTTATTTGTTTCTTTAATCCTCTTTAGTGGAGCCTCAGACGAGTGGCGTCACGCTCCAACAACGCTCCCCACCGACCCTACACCAAATCTACACCCCACCTGCCCCTCCTATCTGTCCGTCTGTACCGGGCCCTTAAGTGACCCCCCGCCTCCACAGTCCTACTGGGTCGGGAACAGAACCGGAGCTCTAGACCACCTGGTGTTCTGTCCCTCCACTTCCTCCCCCTCCCCCTCCTCCTCCTTGGTCCTCATGGTATTTCCATGGTTACGCCCCCCTCCCTCCCTCGCGGCCCTACAAGTAGAGATCAGGGATATCTATCACCCCCCCCCCCCCCCCCCCTCCTCTCTCTCTCTCAGCCCACCACAGGTCATCATAGAGGGGACAGGCTGAGTGGAGAGTTTCCCTTAAGGGAGGGGGAGGGGGAAGTGATGTCATGGCCTTGAACACTGCCCTTCAACAAAGTAGCATACGTCTCGTGCACACACACACACAAACACACACACACACACACACACACACACACACACACACACACACACACACACACACACACGCACGCACTCTCCCGCTCACACACTCTTGCTGCAGCTCGGACATGTCATCTGTTCAGCTCTCGGGGGATAGAGAGGGCGGTTCACGTGTTTCTTAACTTCCCCTCTCCGCCTCGAGCCGAGGGACCGGCGGGGCGGGAGGGGGTTAAAGGTCAAAGCTGTGGTATCTGCGTTTTTTTAGAAGGATGTGGGAAAGTTTTTTTTTTTTTTTTTGAGGTTTTTAACTGGTGTGTTTTACAGGAGAGGAGAGGTTCTTGTTATGGAGCGGTAGAGGTTAAACTTTCCACCTTTTTAAAAATCAACGTTTATTCCACCCCTTTGGGTTTCAATGGGAGAGTTTTTGTTTGATGTTTTACGGTGTGACCGGAGGCACCTAGCTCTTTGCTGAAGGCCTGTCTGTGTTCCATAGAGAGTCATGACTTACTTTGACACTGTTTCTATTGTTCAGCATAACCCTGCTAACCTTGAGACTCCTTGGTTGCACTCAGAATCTAAGATTGGATTGAAGTTAGCTATCCATTTCTCTATCTGAAGTTCACTCGCAAGTATATATGTATATAAGTATAAATGTATATAAGTATAAATGTATATAAGTATATATGTAGAGAAGTTGTGGGATGTGGACGCAGGGGAAACTACAAGTCGTTATAGTTATGTTAATGGTTATCGTCCTAGGTGTGGAGGCTGCAGGAGTCAGGTGCAAACCAAGGCATGTCATTACTGAACGGGGCCCCTAGTGGGTGTTAATGAACTGGAACGCCGACCATTTTGCTCAAATCCAAATCAATAGGTGGGGTTTATATGAAATGTTTCCATGGTTTTTAGGTTTCCACTTCCACCTGTTTATCCAGGAAATCAGTAGAATCCATAGTATCCATAGAAATAGAACAGTGCTGTAATGCAGTGTGGTATCTATAGAGATAGAACAGTGGTGTAATGAAGTGTGGTAACCATAGAGATAGAACAGTAGTGTAATGCAGTGTGGTAACCATGGAGATAGAACAGTGGTGTAATGCAGTGTGGTAACCATGGAGATAGAACAGTGGTGTAATGCAGTGTGGTAACCATGGAGATAGAACACTGGTGTAATGCAGTGTGGTAACCATAGAGATAGAACGGTGGCGTGATGCAGTGTGGTAACCATGGAGATAGAACGGTGGCGTGATGCAGTGTGGTAACCATGGAGATAGAACACTGGTGTGATGCAGTGTGGTAACCATAGAGATAGAACAGTGGTGTGATGCAGTGTGGTAACCATAGAGATAGAACAGTGGTGTGATGCAGTGTGGTAACCATAGAGATAGAACAGTGGTGTGATGCAGTGTGGTAACCATAGAGATAGAACAGTGGTGTAATGCAGTGTGGTAACCATAGAGATAGAACAGCGGTGTAATGCAGTGTGGTAACCATAGAGATAGAACAGTGGTGTAATGTTGTGTGGTAACCATGGAGATAGAACAGTGGTGTAATGCTGTGTGGTAACCATGGAGATAGAACAGTGGTGTAATGCAGTGTGGTAACCATAGAGATAGAACAGTGGTGTGATGCAGTGTGGTAACCATAGAGATAGAACAGTGGTGTAATGCAGTGTGGTAACCATGGAGATAGAACAGCGGTGTAATGCAGTGTGGTAACCATGGAGATAGAACAGCGGTGTAATGCAGTGTGGTAACCATAGAGATAGAACAGTGGTGTAATGCTGCGTGGTAACCATGGAGATAGAACAGTGGTGTAATGCAGTGTGGTAACCATAGAGATAGAACAGTGGTGTAATGCAGTGTGGTAACCATGGAGATAGAACAGTGGTGTGATGCAGTGTGGTAACCATAGAGATAGAACAGTGGTGTAATGCAGTGTGGTAACCATGGAGATAGAACAGCGGTGTAATGCAGTGTGGTAACCATGGAGATAGAACAGCGGTGTAATGCAGTGTGGTAACCATAGAGATAGAACAGCGGTGTAATGCTGTGTGGTAACCATGGAGATAGAACAGTGGTGTAATGCAGTGTGGTAACTTCATCAGGGAAGTAGTGGGTAGTAGCGGTGACCCAGCACGGCCCAGCTCACTCAGCACAGCACAGAAAGCCCCTCTCTCTTTCTGGCCGGCCCACACAGGCCTCTCTCCTTCACTCCCCTGTCGCCCCCCTCTCTCTCTCTGTCTCTAGCTCTCTCTCTCTCTCACTCACTCACTCACTCACATCTCTCTCTCTCTCTCTCTCTCTCTCTCTCTCTCTCTCTCTCTCACTTCTTCTTCTCCACCCCCACCTCTCCCCTTCTCTCTGGTCATTCCCTCTATCCCTCTGCCTCCTGGTGTTCTCTCTGGGGTTTCCCTGGGGAGTCCCTGCGGCCTGTGGTGGGGTTGGTGGGGGGAATGTGTCCTTTCAAAGGACACCAGCTTTGTAACGTGCCCGTCCGCTGATTATTGAAAACCATCGCTGTCGACCGCAGCACACCTACAGTGGATGGAGAGACAGAAATATGTCAGAGAGAGAGAGAGAGAGAGAGAGAGAGAGAGAGAGAGAGAGAGAGAGAGAGAGAGAGAGAGAGAGAGAGAGAGAGAGAGAGAGAGAGAGAGAGAGAGAGAGAGAGAGAGAGAGAGAGAGAGAGAGATGAAATTTGCACAGGGCAAAGTGTGCCTGGAAAGATCCTGGAATCTGATTGGCTGCTGCAGCCTCCGGCCTGGCCTATGAGGGGCAGCGGAGGAGTGGGAGGAGGCGGGGCAGTGGGAACAGATAACAAAGAGCACTGTTCTGGAAGCAGGGAGGAGAGGAGGGATGGGAAGAGAAAGGTGGACATAGGCGTTCATTTTCTAATGCTGATTGTCCTGACCCAGGTTTTTGCCTGTCGTTTAGTTACACTTCCACATTGAACAGTGTTTGTCCAAAGCTCTGATGATACACATACATAGAGTGCACAAGACGTACACGTGTTTGTGTGACTGTCTGCTGAAAGGTTGCTGCGTGTTTGGAATGTTCAGAGGTGTGAATGGGAGGGAGGGAGGGATGGAGAGGGGGAGAGAGGGAGGGCTGGAGGGGGCCAGAGAAGGAGAAATGGAGGTAGAAAGAGACCAACATGACATTAGATGAAGATAAGCCCTCACCTTGACTAACATCATACCCAGTTATATATCTCTGATCTCTGATCTCTCTCTCTCTCGCTCTCTCTCGCTCTCTCTCGCTCTCTCTCTCTCATCTCTCTCTCTGTCTCGCCTGCTCTCCCAGTCTCTGTCTGTCTGTCTGTCTGTCTGTCTGTCTGTCTGTCTGTCTTACTCTCTCTCGTTGTCTCCCATATTCTATCCAGATGTCCTGACATTAAAGCTGCAGATGGCCCCCTCCGCTCTATTCCTCACACACACACACACACACACACGCACACGCACACGCACACGCACACGCACACGCACACGCACACACACACACACACGGCGTGGTGGTGCTTTTCTCCAGTGAGGATTAAAGCTCCTCATTAGGGCAGCCCCGCCCCCCCACCTCCCTCCTGCTGTCAGCTCGCTGCGTCGTCATTGGCTCTGCTTCTCGCTGGACCACCACTGATTGGAGGTCACCGTGACGACAGGAGGGAAAAAAGGAAAGGGGAGGGGGAGCGGAGCGCTTCGGTATCGCCGCGGCGATGGGGAGCGGAGCGCTCACCGAATCCCGGATCGTTGAGGTGTCCATAAAATGAAAAAAAAGGAGAGAGAGAGAGAGAGAGAGAGAGAGAGAGAGAGAGAGAGAGAGAGAGAGAGAGAGAGAGAGAGAGAGAGAGAGAGAGAGAGAGAGAGAGAGAGAGAGAGAGAGAGAGAGAGAGAGAGAGAGAGAGAGAAAAACAATCACTGCTACAACAACAAGGGATTAGTGGGGGGCTTGAAGAGAGCGGTCGGGGGAGGAAGCATCCTAGATTTAGTCCTGGGTGATCAGTGGGGCTAAGCCTGTACCCTGTACCCTGTACCCTGCACCCGGCTTGGACCGGACAGCTGTTCAGGAGGACACCGGGAAGAGGAGAGCGGGAGTCCTCTCCCAACCATTCAATAGTCTGGTCCTCGGTGATTTCTTTTTGCTGCTGCCTATCCACCTCGAGGAGAGAAGGTAAGCGGGGCTGCTGCTGTGGACTGTAGAAAAGAAACAGAAGAGAAAGGGAGGGAGGGAGAGGGAAAGGGAAAAGGATGGAGGGAGAGAGAGGGAAAGAGAGAGGGGGGGGTATGCTGGCCGTGTAGAGCTTGCGTCAGCAAGAAGGCACGGCAAACAGAAAGAGAGAGAGGGAGAGGGAGAGAGAGAGACAGAGGGAGAGGGAGAGAGAGAGATTATTAGGGAGAATAAGTAGTGAGGGAGCTTGACTGATGAACGAGGAAGAGGAGGGCAAACACTCCAGAGTAGAAGGTCATTACTGAGGGTGAGAGAGAGCAAGAGGGAGGAAGAGAGAGTGGGAGAGAGAGAGAGAGAGGGAGGAGTAAAGAGAGAGAGAGCGAGAGGCAGAGTAAGAAGCGGAGCGAGCGGTCACCCAGACCCTGTCAGTGTGCTGTCAGTCCAGCGTGTGGGGACAGGAGCAGAGCTGACGGCCGTCCGAATGTCTCCCTACACAGGCTGAACGCTGGCCACGGGAACCCCCCCGCCTCTCCAACCTCACGCACGGAACCCACGCTGAACAGCCCGGCTGCCCGAACCCACACGGAACAGACCGGAGACCAGAATCCACACGGAACAGCCCGGCTTCCGGAATCCACACGGAACAGACCGGCTTCCGGAATCCACACGGAGCAGACCGGCTTCCCGAATCCACACCGAACAGCCCGGCTTCCTGAATCTACACGGAACAGACCGGAGACCAGAATCCACACGGAAGAGACCGGCTTCCGGAACCCACACGGAAAAGCCCAACTTCCCGAATCCACACGGAACAGACCGGATACTAGAACCCACAGTGTGGGATGTTTTGAACCCACCCTGCCTCCCGGCATTCATCCACAGATACGCGTGTGTGTGTGTGTGTGAACAGGAGCGGTCCTAAGGTGTGATATGAGGACCGCCGGCCGCCCCTGTATCCACCGCTAGCCCCTGAGAGGACCCAAACAAAGCCCCAGTCAGAAACCCCGAGGTGGGGGAGTAGCAGGACGGTGGGGGCCTGCGCTCTGACGTCGCCACAGCGACACACGCTGCTGCCTTCCAGAGCCTGGGGTTGACGGAGGGACGGACGGAGGGAGGGAGGGAAGGACGGAGGGAGGGAGGGAGCGTCATGGGGGAGACGGCGGAGTACCAGCGGCTCCAGGACACGGCCGAGTCGGACCACCAGCGCCCGCCCAGCGACGACGAAGAGGTAGAGAGAGGAGGAAGAGCGTTGTTCGGGAAACCGTTTTTATTTTTAATTTTTTTAAAGGACTTGGTGCCTTCTCATATCTGACCAATCACGGTGGCCCTGCAGTCCAGTTATTACATATTGAACAAAGGTCGTCTGTATTAGTCAGAGCACATTTCAATTTACTATGTTACACTTGTTCTTAACGGTGAGTACAGTAGTACCATGAGGTCATGCTCTGTGATTTGTGAGTCACCCTAGAGCTCGTTGACTTTATCACGTTAGTGTGTCACAGGGGTGCTGCTCTGTGTGAGAGTGTCACAGGGGTGCTGCTCTGTGTGGGAGTGTCACAGGGGTGCTGCTCTGTGTTAGAGTGTCACAGGGGTGTTGCTCTGTGTTAGAATGTCACAGGGGTGCTGCTCTGTTAGAGTGTCACAGGGGTGCTGCTCTGTTAGAGTGTCACAGGGGTGCTGCTCTGTGTTAGAGTGTCACAGGGGTGCTGCTCTGTGTGAGAGTGTCACAGGGGTGCTGCTCTGTGTGAGAGTGTCACAGGGGTGCTGCTCTGTTAGAGTGTCACAGGGGTGCTGCTCTGTTAGTGTCACAGGGGTGCTGCTCTTTGTTAGAGTGTCACAGGGGTGCTGCTCTGTGTTAGTGTCACAGGGGTGCTGCTCTGTTAGAATGTCACGGGAGTGCTGCTCTGTGTGAGAGTGTCACAGGGGTGCTGCTCTGTTAGAATGTCACAGGGGTGCTGCTCTGTGTGAGAGTGTCACAGGGGTGCTGCTCTGTTCGTGTCACAGGGGTGCTGCTCTGTTAGAGTGTCACAGGAGTGCTGCTCTGTGTTATAGTGTCACAGGGGTGCTGCTCTGTGTGAGAGTGTCACAGGGGTGCTGCTCTGTTAGAGTGTCACAGGGGTGCTGCTCTGTGTTAAAGTGTCACAGGGGTGCTGCTCTGTTAGGGTGTCACAGGGGTGCTTCTCTGTTAGAGTGTCACAGGGGTGCTGCTCTGTTAGAATGTCACAGGGGTGCTGCTCTGTGTGAGAGTGTCACAGGGGTGCTGCTCTGTGTTAGAGTGTCACAGGGGTGCTGCTCTGTGTTAAAGTGTCACAGGGGTGCTGCTCTGTTAGAGTGTCACAGGGGTGCTTCTCTGTTAGAGTGTCACAGGGGTGCTGCTCTGTTAGAATGTCACAGGGGTGCTGCTCTGTGTGAGAGTGTCACAGGGGTGCTGCTCTGTGTGAGAGTGTCACAGGGGTGCTGCTCTGTTCGTGTCACAGGGGTACTACTCTGTTCTGCTATGTTCTGCTCTGTTCTGCTAACACATTCTCTGTCCTGGACTAGCGCCACGTTTGGGTTTTAGGGCTTGGCGTGTGTGTGTGTGTGTGTGTGTGTTTTTATGAGTGCCTTTGTTTGTGTTGTTCGTTTGCCTGTGTGTGCCTTCATTGTATGCCTTACACACATAGTACAGTTATGACACACACACACACACACACACACACACTTTTCCCCCTGCGATCCTCGTTGAACTCTTGACCCACCCCCTGGACAGAACGTCATAGAAACCCTGCCGTGGGGCCTCCATCCCTCTTCTCTTCATCCCTCCATCTTTCCCGCTTTCCTCTAATCATCCCTCTATCCCTCCTGGTAATATCTCACCCTCTAGCCATCCATCTATTCTTTATCCCTCTCTCCACAACCTCCATGCAAAGCCTACTGACCCCTCTGCCCTCTTCCGCCTTCCCCAGGGCCTGGCACTGCTTTGGGGGTGAGCGAAGGCTTGGGGTGGGTGTTCCTGGAGGACGGATAGACAGATGGAGGGTGGTGGAAGTGTGTGTGTGTGTGTGTGTGTGTGTGTGTGTGTGTGTGTGTGTGTGTGTGTGTGTGTGTGTGTGTGTGTGTGTGCGCTCCTGCATGTCTTTGTGACTGTTTGTACGCTTGTCTGTGTGTGTGTGTGTGTGTGTGTGTGTGTGTGTGTGTGTGTGTGTGTGTGTGTGTGTGTGTGTGTGTGTGTGTGTGTGTGTGTGTGTGTGCGTGTATCTGTGCGTGTGTGTTTGGACGAGAGAGGAGGTGGTTTGGCACTAATGACCCCCTATGGCCCCCTGTGGTGGATTGTTCTCTGAAAAGAGGGCACATATGTTCACAGTGTGCGGCGGTGTGTGTGTGTGTAGCAGGGGGGGGGTTATCTATTTGTGTGTGTGTGTATGTGTGTGTGTGTATGTTTGTCCATGTCTAATTCCATTTGATCCCCTCACCATCTCTGACTCCTGGTAGCAGGGGACGCAGAGCGGGGGAGGGGGTTGGTGGGGTATGGGGGTTGTTGGGTTTGTGTGGGGGGTCCGTCTATAAGGGTGGGGGTGGGGGTGGGTGGGATTAAGTCAAAAGGAAGGTGTGTGTGTGTGTTTGAACCCAGCCATTGTCTCCTAGCCTACCTGCTCACACAGACCACTGAGCTTCATCACCAGACTTAACGCAGAACGTTGCGAGACCATAGCCGCGTTTGACATATCGCGTTACTTTGGATGTGTGTGTGCAAGCATTGCGTGTGTGTGTGTGGGTGTGTGGGTGTGTTTGTGTGTGTGTGCAAGCGTTGTGCGTGTGATGATGGTGGTGGCGTGTTCGGTTTGTGTGTGTGTGAGCAAGCGTTGCGTGTGTGGTGGTGGGGGGGGAGTATTTTGAGTGTATGGTCTAGTCAGTACACAGTTAATCTTTGTGAGGTCTCCATTTGTGTCAAATCAAAGAGCCCGTTTTAAGTGGGGACACTAACCCATTAATTCAACGCCAATTCATGCTAATATTATGTTAATGTAATCTCCAGGGCTAGACGTTTAGCCGACAAATATCCATTGTTAGAACTACATTTTCACGGTTAGCGTGTCACAGTAGGAAATGAGATTGAGGCTGGATAAGATGGAACACAATAAACAGCTTGTTGTTTTTTGAATATCACTGCAGTTCTGTTGGGACAAAGGGAATGTTCCCTGGGTCCCGTGTGAGTAATCATAACCCACACATCCACTGTGACGTCTGCTTCCTCTCATAGTCCGCTGCTGGGGGAGGGAGACTGTGCGTTGTATCAGGTCAACGAAAGACAAAGTGGATTTTTTTTGGGAAAAAGAACGCACAACATTTAACAGAAAAACCAGGATCGTGTGTTTTAGTGCCCTCTTGTGGCTGTGTGGCCACACTACAAGCGGCCTCGCTGACCTCTGTCTGGGTAATGGGGTTTATGACTTAGTGGGGGAGGGGGAGGGCTCCTGCAGATGGGTCACTTCCTGCGGCCACTTCCTCTTCCTCCTCCCAAACGCGCACACTCACTCAGATACACACACACACACACACACACACACACACACTAACACACTCTCTCAGGCTGTGTGTCTCAGTGGGGTTTCGTCTGTCACATCGATGGCTCGGGGCC
>JAPMUY010008987.1:0-2500 GCA_026901105.3 Galaxias olidus
CCTGTTTCCAAACCCACCTCAAAACCCATTTGTTTAGGCTGGCTTACTGTCCCACGTGATGCTTTTTAATGCTCGATTGCAGGCTCCATGCCTTTTTAATTGTATACTACTTATTTTGATCTTATTTTATTTTATTTATTTATTTATTTTTATTATTTTTATGAGAACTGTTTTTTATATTACTGTACGGCGACCTTGAGTGCCTTGAAAGGCGCCTTATAAATTCAATGTATTATTATTATTATTATTATAATAATAATATTAATAATAATAATAATAATAATAATAATAATAATAATAATAATATTAATAACAATAATAATACTAATAAATTAAATTTATAGGCACCTTTCTAGACACCCAAGGTCACCAAATTAAAACTAAGCCTGTTAGACTATAACAATAAGAAATCCTTGACAACAACAGCTAGTCGGTGATACATGAAATTACTAATGTTTTTGCTTTGTTATGTTTTTTGTGTGCGGATAAAAAGATTTGATTAAACCTAATGTACGGATGTGTTGGAGTGAGTGATTGAGTGAGAGAATGAATGATTGACACTTAAGCTCTGTGTGAATGTAATACAGACGGATGGACTACCCCTGACTGACTGACTTCATGATACCTGCCCAGTTAACTCACTGAGTGACTGGTTTATTATTGTTGAATGACTGGCTAATTTACTTAGTATTCTTCTCCAGCAGCTAAATGGCTAAATGGCTGACTGACTGACAGACTGCCTGACTGACTAACTACCTGCCTGCCTGCCTGACTGATTGACTGACTGACTGCCTGACTGACTGACTGACTGACAGACTGCCTGATTACCTGACTGACTGCCTGCCTGACTGACTGACAGACTGCCTGACTGACTGCCTGATTGACTGCCTGCCTGACTGACTGATGAACTGAGTGACAGCCTGACTGACTGACTGCCTGACTGACTGACTGATTGATGAACTGAGTGACTGCCTGCCTGACTGCCTAACTGACTGACTGCCTGCCTGCCTGACTGACAGACTGACTGACTGACTGCCTGCCTGCCTGACTGCCTGACTGACTGACTGACTTAGAGATTGCATTTTGTTCTAGTCCTGAGTTGACTTTCCAATGTCTGCCATCTTTGTTCTAAATCATATTCCAGTCAGTCGGTCTCCACGTCCACTCCCCTCCCATCACACCCTCCACCTTCCTCTTCTCCTCCTTCACTCCCTCCCTCTCTTCCTCCCCTCCTCCTCCTCTTCCTCCTCTCACACCTGCCAGGCCTCCAGGTCTCCCGCTTTACCTAGACACTTCCTGAACTCTGCCTAGCCTTCATATGACTCATCGCGTTGGAGCTTGTTCTGACAGTACCCCCCCTCCCTGACAACTAGCCCCTCGTATGTCTGTGCTTTGGGGGTGGGGCGACATCAATCAAACATGGGTCCACCTCCGAATGGAAACGTTGTCCACAAGCATTTCTACCGGGTGCGTCTGCCCTTCAACAAAGCAAATGCCTCATCGTCACACAGATGTTTGAAATTCGGAGCCGACTTCAGGACACAGCTCACCCGGCTTCTGCTACCTTTGACCGCCCCCCCCCCCTGCCCCCCCTCCCCCCCCCCCCGTCCCCGTCCCCCTCCTCAGAACAATGCACGAACTACCAGAACGCTAGGCTATTATCCACATCCTGAGTTTCATATTCCAGTCAATTAGGTTGGAAGAACAGTCAGTGGTCAAAATAAAATCTTTCCAATCAACCACCGACTGATCACTAAAAGCAGGCTAAAGAGAGAGAGAGAGGGAGGGAGGGAGGAGATGAGAAGGAGAGAAAGACACAGTCAAACTGTATTATAAATATATTTTCCTCTCCTGTCCAATCAATGAACTGAACAATGTAGCTGACAAATTGTAGTCCAGAGAAAAAAGACTGTTCTCAACAACGGCCAACGATAGCTACCCACGGGAATGATGGGTAATTGGAGCTGGAAGCCGATCAATAGCTTAGTGATAATGCAATCAAGAGATGGAGTCCAAAATGAAAAGCTGAACACTGCATGTGAGTGCACCCAATCAATATCAGATCAGAAGGAAGAAAGAGAGAGGAGGGGATAGAAACAGAATGCATTCTAGGAAAAACAGAAGAGAAGGAAATAAAGAAAAAAAAGAAAGAAACAAAGGAAGGAAGGAAGGAAGGAAGGAAGGAAAGAAAGAAAGAAAGAAAGAAAGAAAGAAAGGAAGGAAGGAAGGAAGGAAGGAAGGAAGAAAGAATGAAATACACATATTCACCGGGAGCCCTGCTGTGCCACATTACTTTGGCTTCAAAGTGTTACAGCATACACAAACAGAGCCTTGAAGCAGAAGAGCTAAGAAGTAACTTTTAAATCGCCATGGCTACGGTGTTATTGGCTAGCACAGAGATTGGATTGACAGGTTGAGTTGCCAACTTCCGAATCTAAACCCTTAATTAAATAGAACTTCAATACTATTTGAGCGATGTACTACAGTAATTCATTTATAT
>JAPMUY010008987.1:37500-40000 GCA_026901105.3 Galaxias olidus
GTCTGAGATAATGTACTGTACAGTCATAATGGCTGAGAAAATGCACTGTATATTTATAATGGCTAAGATAATGTACTGTATAGTCATAATGGATGAGATAATGGAGTATACAGTCATAATGTCTAAGATGATGTACTGTAGAGTCATAATGGCTGAGATAATGTATGGTACAGTCATAATGTATGAGATAATGTACTGTATTTTTATGATGGCTAAGATAATGTACTGTACATTTATACACCCCCCCCCACACACACACACACCTTGTCCATCTTAAACACTCCCCACCCTAACCACTCCAACCCCGCCCAACACAACCCCCCCACCCCATCCACCCCGACCACCATCCAACAACCCCTTCCACAACCCCACCCCACCCACCCTGACCACCGCCCAACACGCGATCCCCCCAACCCCATCAACCCACCCTCCCCCCCTTCTACAACCACCACCTGTCCACCCCAAACCACAAACCAGCACGCCCCCCACATCCAAACCCCCACACCACCTCCCCACCCCCCTCACCCCCCCCCCCACACACCATCCACACCCCCGTCTACACCGTCCACACACAAACCCCCCCCCCCCCTCCCCCCCGTCCACACCCCCCCCTCACCCCCCACCCCGTCCACATTCCCTTCACCCCTTCCACAACCCCGCCCCGCCCACCTAACCACCGCCCAACACGCCACCCCCCCCCCCCTCACCCCGTCCACATCAGAGAGGATTATCACAGGCTGTGGTGACCTTTCCGTCGGTGTCTCTTGACATTTACTTTGGACAATAACACCAAGGTCCTCCTTAGTTTCTCTACTGAGGTAAAACCTTTGACTCCTGTCCACTGCCTTTGTGTGTGATGATAGATGACTTTGGGGAGCTTTGGACTTTGGAGAGCATTGGAGAGAATGGCATACAGAATCAAATCCTACCTCATAAAATGAGTTGTAAAAACACTCATTCACTGTATGTATAGATCTATATATAGTGTATATATAATTTCTTCAGACAGGTCAATTATGAAAATCTTTCTAATATCTAACAGCTATAAGACCATATATTGTCGAAAATACATTAGCTGCAGACACAGCCCAGGTCCCAGTGAGCCTGTGGTCCGCTGCCCGCTTAGTGAAGTTCACTGAGGGAGAGGCTGGAGGAGGCTAGCTGCAGGACCACTGTTAGCTTGTTACTGAGAGAGATTACACCTCTAATAGGGGCTCTGCTTCACGTAACCATGGTAGTGCCCCCTGGTCCACCATGCACACAGAGAGAGAGAGAGAGAGAGAGAGAGAGAGACACACACACACAGACAGACACACACACACACAGACACACACACACACACACACACACACACACACACACACAATACACACACACACACACACACACACAGAGACACATACACACACGCACACGCACACACCCACACGCACACAGAGACAAACTCACACACACAGAGAGAGAGAGACACATACACATACGCACACACCCACATGCACACACACAGAGACAGACTTACACACAAATAGATACACACACACAACAAAAATACACACACACACACCCACAAACACACATACACACATACATCTATACATACACACACACACACACACACACACACACACACACACACACACACACAGACAGACAGACTCACACATACACATCTATACATACACACACACACACACACACACACACGCACACAAACACACACACACATACATCCACACACACACACACACACCCACAAAAAGACAGACACAGCTGACCTCAGTGTGGCAGAAAGCAAAAGAGGAGGAAGAGGAGGAGGAGGAGGAGGAGGAGGAGGAGGAGAGACGTGGAGTGTGTGTAGTAATCAGCCATTGTCTCCGTGCACCCTGAGGAGCCTGATTGCAGCCGGGGGATCGCCATGGTTTCACAGGCCCCGCTTTACGGAAAGCACCCGGCAGGCCGACCCACGGACACGCAGAGATCAGCCGGCACGACCCTGTGAGAACGTGATCCTAACGTAAGTGAAGGAGGGAGGGGGAGGAGGAGGAGGAGGAGGAGGGGGGGGGTTATCTTTGTGTTTGACGCAACACTAAACGACTTCCTACGAGGACCGACATTGATCTGACAAATAAATACAGAGCATAATACTGAAATACGCATTTCTTTCCAGACGTACTGTACCAGTCAAAAGTTTGGAGACACTCTCCCATTCACTTCAATGGCTGGCACTGTAGATATGAAAATAACCGGACAAGTCCCTGTGATAAATATGTCCAAAACACAAAGAAAAGTGGAGCGAGAGAGAGAGAGAGAGAAAGAGAGAGAGAGAGAGAGAAGGAGAAAGACAGACCAGGAAGAAGAAAAGCCTTAGAGTAGGTGATAACAAAAGAACAAAGAGGGAGAGAGACACAGAAAGAGAGAAAGACAGAGATAAAAAGGGAGAAAAAGTGGGAGAGAGAAGAGATAGATTGCTCTCTCTCTCTCTCTATCCCTCACTTGGAGA
>JAPMUY010008987.1:45000-50000 GCA_026901105.3 Galaxias olidus
TCGTCTCCCTCGGACAACAAAAGCATTCCCAGGTTGTCATTTTAACAAAATATTTGTACCAGCTCTCGCGTCCACAGGCTTTCTAATGACCAATCCCAGGACAGCGTTCAACACACACTCACACACTCACACACACGCACACATACTCATACACTAACACACTCTCATACACACACACACACACACACACACACACATTCACACACAGACACAAGCTCATACACAGACACACACAGGCACACACACACACACACACTCACACACTCACACACACTCACTCACACACACACTTACACACAAACACACGCTCATACACAGACACACACACACACACACACGCTCATACACAGACACACACTCATACACAGACCCACAGACACTCACACACACACACACTCACACACTCACTCACAGACACACACTCATACAAAGACAGAGACACACACTCATACACAGACACAGACACACACTCACACACACTAACACACACATGCACACACACAAACACACACTCACACACACACTCACACACACACACACACACACACACACAAAAACACATACTTACACACTCACAGACACGTGCACTTAATCACTTTCTGTCAGCTATCTCTACAGTTGTCCTTTCTCTCTCTCCCTGTGAGGGTACACACACACACACAAACACACTCTGTGAGGGAACACACACACACACAAACACACTCTAAGAGGGTACACACACACAAACACACTCTGTGAGGGTACACACTAACACACAAACACACAAAAACACACACCAAAAGCAGACACACACTTTACCACATATGCATGCATGCTTGCTCTCTGACATGGAACAAGGTACATTCACTGCTTCTGCACATATCTCTGTAGTTACTCAGTTTAAACACACACACACACACACACACACACACACACACACACACACACACACACACACACACACACACACACACACACGCAAGTACAGATGTATGCGTTGGCAGTGCTCGCACTCCAGTCCGCCCACTCAATCCCTCACTGCTCCTCCTCCTCCTCTTCCTCCTCCTCCTCTGCTGAGCACACAGAGCGAGCGTTTACGCTTTAGTGCAGCTTCCCCTCCACTTAGGCAACAGCGGCCACAACGCACTCCTACACTGTTAATTATGGGATGTCTCCGGGTTATCGTGCGGCTGTTTAACTTAAATCACCGTGTGTACAGAGTGTTTGTGTAAGGTGTGTTTGGTGCGTGCGTGTGAGTGTGAATGTGTGTGTGTGTGTGTGTGTGTGTGTGTGAGTGTGTGTAGGATGGGGCCCATGTTTGTGTTGATAGGCTTTTGTGTTTGTGGGTGTCTATAAATGTGTGCGTGTGTCTGAGTCCATGTTTCAGGTCCCATCATCAAAGGTTCTGTGTGTGTATGTGTGTGTGTGTGTGTTTGTGTGTGTGTTTGTGTGTGTGTGTGTGTGTTTGTTTGGATATCCATTGTGTGTGTCTGAATGAATGTCTGACGCCTGGCGAAGCTCACATCAACCACAACCAACAGACTTTATTTGACATTTGACTCGACATATAACTGCTTTGGTAATTAATAATCTACATGCCTGAAATCTACGCTGACAGGAAATGACTGTCACATGACCGACGGCACACTTCCTGGACGACACAAATAAATTACCCAGGGTCCATTGGGTTTCTGCACCTCCACGCCAAACACCAGTTGGCACTGAGAAGGGGAACTTTGAAAAATGATAGCGTGTTTATGGCGTAGTTAAGCATGTCGTGGTTTCTACGCTGTTGGTGGTACGATGCTCTAAACAGCTATGACTCTCCCTCTCTGGCTCGCTCTCTCTCTATCTCTCTTTCTTCTGGCTCTCTTTCTCTGTCTCTCACTCTCTCTCGCTCTCTCTTTCTCTCACTCTCTCTCTCTCTCTCTTTCGTTGAGTTAGTATGCTGGTCTTTCCCGTGCGGTCAGAGTGAGGAGGAGATTCGGTGTTGGATGAAGAGTGGCGGAGAAGCCGACTGCCACTTGACTTTCCCCTGGAGAGCAAAGGTCACCGCGCCGCAAGTGGCAACAGCAATCTCCAGGAGATTAGTCAGTCCATCCTAAATCACAATCTGACAATCTGTCTACACAGGGTTTGTGTGTTCAGGGTTTATGGGGTGTGTGTGTGTTTGTTTTACATCGGGGCATAGAAACAACACCAGCCAAGTGCACAAAGACACATCCAAGTCATGTGAATAAATTACATTAAGTTGATAAATTAAGTAAGTAGCCTAAAAAGTAAATATATATATACACAGTACTGTGCATAAGTTTTAGGCAGGGGATGCTGTTTTGAAGGCAAAACGTGGTCACACCAAATGTTGATTTGATACAGATTTGCTTCTCCCTCACTCAGTATTTTATGAATTGATAAAAAAAATAAACAACTAACATTTATATTAGTGTGTGTTTTTTTTCTTCTAACTTTAAAGAATCCACACCTGCCTAAAACTTTTGCACAGTACAGTATACAGTTAGGGCCAAAAATATTTGGACAGTGACACAAGTTTTGTTATTTTAGCTGTTTACGAAAACATATTCAGGATACAATTATATAATCAATATGGGCTTAAAGTGCAGACTCTCAGCTGTAATTTGAGAGTATTCACATCCAAATTGGAGCAAGGGTTTAGGAATTACAGCTCTTTAATACGTAGCCGCCTCTTTGTCAAGGGACCAAAAGTAATTGGACAATTGACTCAGAAGGCTGCAAAAAAAAAATAACAACGCTGCATGGGCTCTTCCCTCATTAACCTGTCATCAATTAAGCAGTTAAAAGGTCTGGAGTTGATTCCAGGTGTGGCGTTTGCATTTGGAAGCTGTTGCTGTGAACACACAACATGCGGTCAAAGGAGCTCTCAATGGAGGTGAAACAGACCATCCTGAGGCTGAAAAAAAAGAAGAAATCCATCGGAGAGAGAGCAGAAATGTTAGGAGTGGCCAAATCAACAGTTTGGTACATTCTGAGAAAAAAAGAGTGCACTGGTGAGCTTGGGAACTCAAAAAGGCCTGGACGTCCACGGAAGACAACAGTGGTGGATGATCGCAGAATCCTTTCCATGGTGAAGAAAAACCCCTTCACAACATCCACTCAAGTGAAGAACACTCTCCAGGAAGTAGGTGTATCAGTATCTAAGTCTACCATAAAGAGAAGACTTCATGAGATTAAATACAAAGGATTCACCACAAGGTGCAAACCATTAATCAGCCTCACAAATAGAAAGGCCAGAATTGACTTTGCCAAAAAACACCTGAAGAAGCCAACCCAGTTCTGGAACAGCATTCTTTGGACAGATGAGACTAAGATCAACCTGTACCAGAATGATGGGAAGAAGAAAGTTTGGAGGAGAATTGGAACAGCTCATGATCCAAAGCACACCACATCTTCTGTAAAACATGGTGGAGGCAGTGTGATGGCATGGGCATGCATGGCTTCCAATGGCACTGGGTCACTTGTGTTTATTGATGATGTGACAAAAGACAGAAGCAGCCGGATGAATTCTGAAGTGTATAGGGATATTCTTTCTGCTCAGATTCAGCCAAATGCAGCAAAGTTGATTGGACGGCGCTTCACAGTACAGATGGACAATGACCCAAAACATACTTCAAAAGCAACCCAGGAGTTTTTTAAGGCAAAGAAGTGGAATATTCTGCAATGGCCGAGTCAATCACCAGATCTCAACCCAATCGAGCATGCATTTCACTTGCTCAAGACAAAACTTAAGGCAGAAAGACCCACAAAAAAGCAACAACTGAAGACCGCTGCAGTAAAGGCCTGGCAAAGCATCACAAAGGAGGAAACCCAGCGTTTGGTGATGTCCATGGGTTCCAGACTTCAGGCAGTCATTGCCTGCAAAGGATTCTCAACAAAATATTGAAAAGTAACATTTTACTTGGGGTTATGTTTATTTGTCCAATTACTTTTGAGCCCCTGAAATGAGGAGCGTTTGTATAAAAATAGCTACAATTCCTACATGTTTAATCATATATTTTGTTCAACCCCTTGAATTAAACCTTAAAGTCTGCACTTCAATTCCGTTGGAGTTGTTTCATTACAAATCCAATGTGGTGGCATGCAGAGCCCAAATCATGAAGATTGTGTCACTGTCCAAATATTTTTGGGCCTAACTGTATATATATATAGACACACACATACATATAGACACACACACATATATATATAGACACACATATATATATATATATATATTATACAGAATTGGTTACACTAACATCTGTATTTTATCGAAAATAAAATCAGCCTTTTTAATGAAAGCTCCACAGTGAAGTTTCACCTTCCCAGCAGTTTCCCCACTTAGCACACGGTGTGAAAACTTACAGCATCATAGCTGCGTCACAGATCATACACTTTGGGTTTTGGACTCTATAAATAGGCGGTGTGTGTGTGTGTGTGTGTGTGTGTGAGTCTGTGTGTGGGTGTGGATGTGTGTGTGGGTGTGGATGCGTGTGTGTGGGTGTGGTAATGTGTGTGTGGATCTGTGCGTGTGTGTGTGCGCGCGCACGCGTGTGTGTGTGTGTGTGTGTGTGTGTGTGTGTGTGTGTGTGGATATGTGTGCGTGTGGATGTGTGCGTGTATGTGTGTGCACGTGTGTGTGCATGAGAGGGTGTGTTCGCATCACATCTCTGTCTCTCTCTCTCTCTCTCTCCCCTCTCCCTCTCTCTCTCTCTCTCTCTCTCTGTCTCTCTCTCTCTCTCTCTCACCCCCCCCTCTCTCTCTCTCTCCACCTCTCCTTCTCTCTCCCTATCTCTCTCTCTCTCTCTCTATCTCTCTCCCCCCCCCCCCCCCCCTCTGCCCCCCTCTCTCTCTAACACACACACAGCAGCTCCACACACCTTCCCCTGCTAATCACCTCTCAGCCCTGGGAGACGGGTTACCAAAGGCCTGGAGTAAACCCTACTGGCTGGGAGGGGGGGAGGGAGGGGGGAGGGGGGTGCTTACGGATGTGAGGTCATCCTTAT
>JAPMUY010008987.1:55000-65000 GCA_026901105.3 Galaxias olidus
ACAATTAGCATCGTATTCCATATGCAAATGAGCCAGTAGGTGACAAGCCTAATTACCATTCTTCTGGAAGTGGAGGCTCCTAACGCGTGTAATCCAACACACAAGCCTGTCCTGTTCACGATAATCAGCCCCTTGGCCGTCTGTGCAAAGGGGGTTATGGGTAAGTGTGTTCCACTGAACACATGTATGGGGTTAAGCAGTGCCATGGAACTACTCAGGGTACAAGATGTACTTGAAATGTTTTTTTGTTGTTGTTGTTGTTGCAATATGTAAAAGCCTCTGACTCAATAACAAATGTGTATAGGGAAAAAAAACTAAAAACATTGTTTAAAATCTATTTTAAAATTTGGCCCTCTGAAAGGAAATCAAAGAACATACCAAGAAGAACGCATAAATATAGTTTAACTAAATGAAAATAACGTAACTGAAATGAATTCCCTGCATCCAGACATGAAAACATAACCAGTCATTACATAACACACAGTCAACACATGTGTATGGCCCTCAGCGACTAAGCTAGGTACAGTACAGTCATCTATGATCTTTGATCGTTTATGCAAATCAAGTGAGATTATACTATTTTATACAAACTACACATGTCCTACCTATGCGAGAGACTGAGAACATAATTTAGGGGTTGTCTCTTATCAGCAGAACGACTCAGGCTCTGATAAACATTCATCCAGATTAGTTTAATTAAAACTCTACAAAATAACTAGAAAAATAATAATAATTCAAACTCTACAGTATAGGTACAATTATGACTGCAGGGTTTCCATTGTCAGCCCTGATGCAAGGGCCCTAGAATGTTCTAGTGTTCTCACCCGTCGTTTGACATTCAACGCGGAAATGTGAATATACTTTAATTGGGAGAGCCACTCCGACCCCTGACCCCCCGTTACGTTCAAACGTGTTCTGACGTTTCCTAGAAACAAGGAAACGACATTCAGAGCAAGACGACAACGAGAGTCATGCAGTGAAAAAAAAAAAGGTGTTTGTCTGTACACTCTAGAGTGGTTGAAATACCCAGAGCACCATGCCACAGGGAGGAGCAGGGGTGGGGGGGGGGGGGGGGGGTGGGGGGTGGGGGGGGGGGGGGGGGGGGGTTGGTTGGACGCAGCTGTGAGCGTTACCCAGGTGAACACCTCTTTGGGGAGACACAGGACGTCCTATTCTGGGATTTGCCAGGGGATACGGATCGGGGGAAGCAGCATGGTGCTGCTGTGTTTAAAAGTAGTCAAATGTTACGTTTGCAATCCTGGGGTGGGGAGCAGGGGGCGGTGGGGTGGGGAGGGCGGTGGGGAGGGCTTTTTCATATTTGTAAGTTATGATAAATCTTGTTTTTTTATGTATGACTTTAGAGATTGTTGTTGCACCTTTTTTCCCCCTCTGTCTTTTTGTTTAAGAAAAGAGTTAATCCCCCACATCTAAAGAGACAGATACAATTACTTTTTATTTCATAACCTTCACACCTTTTGGATTTGAAAAGCTGTTGGATTGAGGGAAGATAAGATATATAGGCTTTGCTCTCTTAGGGTCCAACATTTCTTTAAAACTGACTTCGGCTTAATCAAGTTAAGCCAAATTAAAATGTGAATCAACTATTTACGATTCCAGTTTACTGCTGTGACAGCCTGATTACTAAAAATGTTAAAGATTAAATACATTTATAAAAATATCAACAACATTTCGTGGTTGTGCTGTAGTTTGGTAGTTTTCAGTCTTTTAAGTTCGATAAACATTTGTTTTGCAATACAAAGAAAGCACAGCTAAAGGGATTGAATCCAGTTGTGTGGAATTCCCTTCAACCCAGGAGAAACAATATATGCTATATAATTTTAATTTGTAGGAAGGAAGATAATGCATATTTTATAGGTTATAGGACAACGTTGTACAGGATTGGGCGTTGTTTTGTAAGTCTATGAATTATACAATGAGAACAGACTCTACAAGCAGTGCCTGAACAACAAAATTAGGCCAAACCTTTGGAAGGCTGGTCAGTAATAAAAAAAAAAGTATGAATAAAAAATACAACTGAACGATATATTTTGTTAACTGTGCCGTAGTGTAGCCTAAAACTAAGCCACTTGAAAAGTTATCCTTACCCACGAAAGATTCGGAGACGGTTCCTAACACACGCTTTATCCCGGCTCGGCCATCCGGCACGTTCAGCACCTCGGACAACGACTCACGCGAGCTCTGACCACTTCTTTGGCACGAGAACATCGAAGAATGGAGATTGCCAACTCTCTTCTCCCGGACAGACGTTCTTTGATGTGGCTCCTCTGGAAAGGCAACCTGCACAACGTTACTCTTTGACTTTGACAATGCAGAAGAAACGGAGCCCATCGTTGTCAACGACTAGCCGATTAGAAAAAATAAATAATAGGCTTCTTTTGGCATGTAGCTATAGCTATACAACTTTTGAGGTAACGCAATGTTTTTATGAAAATAATTAAGTGGGGCGCTATCTTTTCCAAGTACAATTAACCCCTTTCTTTAATCAAATTGTATCGAGTTTTATCTAAGTAAACCTCACATATTTCTCAAAAGCCTCGTCTTGTTTCAGTCCAAACAGGCCAAAATGTGCAATTGAATGGATGACTGAAGTTCTCCATCAGGTTTTCCACGTGCTTGAGCTCGCGCCCTCGGGGTTACGTGACGCACACAAGCGGGTTGTAATCGTTTAAGTTTGGATAAAAGCCCTAAATGGTGTAGACGTTTAATCGGGTTATGTAGGCTAATTATTGATTTCCTGTTTAAAAAACAGTTTTTAAAGTTATAGGACAAATGCAATACTTAATAATGCATAATGGACAGTACAATGTAGCTCCAACTTGATGTCTGTATAAATCTTACCAAGACCTTAGGCTATTTAAAAATATATATATATAATATTGTTTTATTGGATTATAAATTGTATCTGTCTACAAATAAAACTGTGACAGTACGACACTAATATAGTTGACAATTAATTACAAAAGCTTGCCACCCTGTAGTTGATTTGGAGGTCTCTCTTTTGAAATATTTACAGTATACAACAGGATAGCCAAATCCATGAAAATAGCCAGTCAATCAGGCCAATTATTGTCTAGAACGCCACCACACAATTTGAAACTTTTCATATTTTATTTCCACTAGAGGGCAGCCTAACACAATGACGACTGTTCCACGTCAAAGTATGTAATACGATTGTCTTCAATATTAGCTTCGAGCATCACTGAAAAAAAAAAGAAACACAAAACTAGAATAAACTTTTCCACTGTCCCCGAAGCAAAAAAAATCTGAGATACCAGCACAAATTAATCGCAGAAAAACCCTGACACGGTATGAAGAAAGCTATATATGAAAACAGTTTGGGAAAAGCTTCTCATTAACCCCTGCACATCACTCTGTTAAATATATCTAAACTCTGATAAGTTTGAAAGAAAGCTTTGGAGAGAACAGATGTTCTCATATAAACATGTACGCATAAATACATTCTGTTAAATCTTTCAGGATTGCTTTACCATAGTTTTTTTTTTTATACTTTTGGTCTGCTACAAAGTTCCTTGTCTTGATCATTTGATAGCCATTGTCTCTAGGTCTCAAAATAGTTCCAGGAATTTTTTTACCAAATGATAACACTTAAAATAGTTTTAGTGGGGTTCAGCCACTTCAAGAAAAGTACTTTTTTTGTGCAAACCATTATTTAAAGTCATGTGCGTGATCTAATCTTTACCATTTAAATGTACACACACAAACACGCACACACGATCCCACGGACACGTCCACACCCACAGCCAAATCACAGACACAGGTCCAGCATATATTCCGCGGTAAAGAACAACTCTCGTTTCTGTTCTTACGGAGGACTCACGCGATGAGGAAACAGCATGTACTATCGTTGTCCACTTGAGCCCAACACACACATGCGTTATAATCAATCCCACTGCTTTTCTTGGTGTTTTACAGGCTGCTAAAGTTTTTATACTTTTCATAGGTTAGCTTAAGAAAAGCAGTGGGACCCATAAGAAGGCTGCTCACATGGAGGTCGTCCTTGTTTGCCGTTTGTGAACCCAAAAGTGATTCCAGCTAAAAGAAAAATGTTTTAGTAAATGTCTTTGTGACGTGTGTCATAGCTTTCATTATACAATGGCAGTCCTAATAGTTTCTTTCAGGAGGTAATCGCAAAAAAAATTTTTAAACAGTTGCTGATATTGTGAGTTGATGTGGCACACAACGATACATATTACTTGACAGTGTTACCGTTTAATAATTGCACACATTGAATTGTCAACTGTCTGACTCGTTTTGAACTGGTAAATAAAACGACTTGCCATAGACATACTGTATAGGCTGTCCTCTATAGTAGACCATGGGCTACATTATATTTTTGCTCATGGGTGTTTGTGTCAAAATATGTACCTTATTTTTCTGCACATGAAGTCCAACGAAAAAGAAAAGGCAACTTTTCACGTGCCAATGAATAAAGACAGATCATTCCAAACGTTTTTTTCAAAGGTTTATTGACATTCAGAAGCAGTGACAGTTTGGTGCCAACTTTATTGTCAACATTGTTTAATAACTAATAACAGTGTGTCAGTTTGGAATTCATTGTGATTTGGTCGATAAGGTTTGAATATATAACACACCGCCTGACGGGCAGGTGTGCAAAGTGTTTGACTGCGAGTGTTTGTCTATAGGTGTGACTGAAAGCATGTCAACTAAAAGAACGTAAAGCAGGTTTCAGCACTTTCCTCATCCTGCCTCCTCTTCTTCCACAAACTTGTTCTACCCTATTGAACAGTGCCTAAGACTGTTGAACTATGAACCCATCCTCAGTAAGAAAGCCCCTGGCCTAAAATGTGTCAGAAGGCACTTTTCAAGCTTTCTTATTGTTGGTGAATTTTTTTTTTTTTTTTTACATTTTCTGTTTTGAATTACGTTCACTGAAACAACAGAAATATCAACCCATACTACTCATCCTATTAGTATGCACCCACCACCCCCCCTCCGTCACTTCTTAATGGTAGGATCCACGTAGTTTAGTCCTGATCATCGTGTTGCTGGGTCGACTCATTGATCACCTGGTGTGGGGGGGGGGGGGGGAATATAATGTTATACCAAGAAACGTTACTCATTATCACTACGACTCAAATTAAATACATGGAATATACTTGATTGAAGATTCGTACTTGATATATTCAATACATATTGATATGTACTTTACAAGCTAGTTTTATTAAACTGATTCAAACATAATAATAAGACATTGCTTACATAATAAGACATTGCTTACATTTTTGATAGGATTATGTTTGCATCAGTTTAACAAAACTAGCTTGTCAAGTATAAGACATTGCTTACATATGTAATAGGATTATGTTTGCATCAGTTTAATAAAACTAGCTTGCAAAGGGTGAGACATTGCTTACATATGTAATAGGATTATGTTGCATCAGTTTAATAAAACTAGCTTGTAAAGTATAAGACATTTCTTACATATGTGATATGATTATGTTTGCATAAGTTTAATAAAACTAGTCCTAAGACATTGCTTACATGTTTGATAGGATTATGTTTGCATCAGTTTGATAAAACTAGCTTGTAAAGTATAAGACATTGCTTACATGTTTGATAGGATTATGTTTGCATCAGTTTGATAAAACTAGCTTGTAAAGTATAAGACATTGCTTACATGTCCATCTCTAGTCTCGATGGTCTTGATCAGCACCTTCTTAGACAGACTCTCTGGCATTGGCCTGGTCTCCATCATGCTCTCTGCAAAGAAGACAAAAGGACATCAATGAAGCAATGCACTGATTTAAGCAGACGCATTGCATGAGGGAAGAGGTTGCATATTAAATACATGGTGTGTGTGTGTGTGTGTGTGTATCAGCAATTCTCTAAAATTATATTTATAAATATTGTATATTTCTGGCTGAATGGGCTTGAAATTGCAGAAATGGAAAGGTAATATGGATTGTTTTGTTCGTTCAAGGCCCCCCTCTTGACTTAAAGATATGGCAGTAAAAGCCTTGTCATTGGGTTGCATCACTTCCTCTTTTCAGGTTCACATGCAGAAAGCTCTCATCTATAATGCATGAAGAGAAAGCCGGCAGGAAGTGAATGCGATTCAGCACTAAACCTGAACGTGAAGTCACTGGAGATTGCCACTTAAAGGAAACTCTTTGTGCATTGTTCCATCATCTGACTGTACGTGCTTTTTCCACTTTGCAAATTAGATTTTTGCTATTACTTGGTGTTTTTTTCTGTATATATCTATTTGTATATATCTGTATACGTATATCTATCAGTATAAATATTTTTTTATGTTTTTGTGAGTATCCAGAATAATATATTTCCCTCCAGGGACAGTAAAGATTTACAGTGATCCCTTTACACAATGAATTTGTCCCTATCAACCCTTAACATGGCTATAACTCATGTATGGCACAGTATCTGTTCCATGGTTAACTTGGTAACTGTTGGTTTCAAGGGGTAGGCGCACCACTGTTACTAGGGTATACCTAGAAGTCACATTGCAAAATGTAGAAATCCTTTAAAAGTAGAGGGTCTTACCTCTCATGTTATATGAAGAGAAGTTGGTCATGGGAGTGGTAATCCTGTAGGCAGACATGAAAACAGACAGACAGACAGACAGACAGACAGACAGAGAGCAAGGAAAGGTGAGTTGCAGTTTTTTTTGTATCGTAAACAGACTAAAAAACCAAGACACACAAACACAGACACACGCAAGCATACACGCACGCGCACATACACAAACTTTTTAAATTTCAAACACATAAGCACACAAACATACTCAGAAACACACACATTCACACGCACGCACACACACACACACACACACACACAGAAACACTACCTGCTCTCCTCTCCTTCCAGCAGCTTCCTGTAGGTGGCGATCTCGATGTCCAGCGCCATCTTGACATTCAGGAGGTCCTGGTACTCCCGGAGGTGACGGGCCATCTCGTCCTTCATGTTGCGGATGTCCTCCTCCAGGTGGCTGATGTTGTCCTGGTAAGCGTTGGCCTCCGCAATGAAGCCATCCTCCATTTCCCTCATCTGACGCTCCATGGACTCGTTCTGGAGGACACAGACACCGGGTTAATGTCTAATATAGACCGTTTTGCAATAACGTGTAGAACATTTTATAAATAAATATACTGTGTAAAAGTACTGTGTAGTACTGTGTAAACATTTTAGGCAGGTGTGAGGTCTTAAAGTTAGAAAAAAATATATAAAAGTATACATGTAATTGTTTTGTTTTTTTAATCAATTCATAAAATACAAAGTAAGGGAAAAACAAAGCTGTATCAAATCAATTCTATTAATAATGTATAGAATTGTTTTGCAAATAAATATATGTAAATATGTTATTCTAATAATTATCATGGCACTGGTTGTATTTTTTTTTGTTTAGTTATACAGTTTCATAGATTAGGATTTAGTTTAGCTATTTTTTTTATTATTTAGTATTCTTTTTTCAACCAGGCTTTCTTCCCAGTTTTTAACACGCATAAGACATATGCAAGCTTAGTAAATTCTAGAGGAGTCCCTAAGAGAACAAATCTGCACGCTCTCCCTCCACCCCTCCACATCTCTGCAGTCAAACTGAGGACAGTGCCTTTCTATTTCAAGAACCACTCTAATAAATAATACATTTAGGACTGACTCAGCATAAAACACCGCCTAGCAGTTGGTGCGCTGGTCCTCTACTGAGACGGAAGTCAGATAGGATGTCATTCTACGACAGGACGGTGTTACATATGTACTGTGATATTAAGGCACTAAGGACTGTGTTACATACAGTATGTACTGTGATATTAAGGCACTAAGGACAGTGTTACATTTGTACTGTGATATTAAGGCACTAAGGACTGTGTTACATACAGTATGTACTGTGATATTAAGACACTAAGGACAGTGTTACATACAGTATGTACTGTGATATTAAGACACTAAGGACAGTGTTACATATGTACTGTGATATTAAGGCACTAAGGACTGTGTTACATATGTACTGTGATATTAAGACACTAAGGACTGTGTTACATATGTACTGTGATATTAAGGCACTAAGGACAGTGTTACATACAGTATGTACTGTGATATTAAGGCACTAAGGACAGTGTTACATATGTACTGTGATATTAAGACACTAAGGACTGTGTTACATACAGTATGTACTGTGATGTTAAGACACTAAGGACAGTGTTACATATGTACTGTGATGTTAAGACACTAAGGACTGTGTTACAAACAGTATGTACTGTGATATTAAGACACTAAGGACAGTGTTACATATGTACTGTGATATTAAGGCACTAAGGACAGTGTTACATACAGTATGTACTGTGATATTAAGACACTAAGGACAGTGTTACATATGTACTGTGATATTAAGGCACTAAGGACAGTGTTACATATGTACTGTGATATTAAGACACTAAGGACAGTGTTACATACAGTGTGTACTGTGATATTAAGACACTAAGGACAGTGTTACATATGTACTGTGATATTAAGGCACTAAGGACAGTGTTACATATGTACAGTGTTACTAAGACAGGACAGTGTTACATATGTACAGTCTCACTAAGGACAATGTTACATATGTACTGTGTTACTAAGGACAGTGTCACATATGTAATTTGATTCTAAGGACAGTGTTACATATGTGTTACTAAGGACAGTGTTACACATGTACAGTCTCACTAAGGACAGTGTTACATATGTACAGTCTCACTAAGGACAGTGTTACATATGTGTTACTAAGGACAGTGTTACATATGTACAGTGTTACTGAGGGCAGTGTTACATATGTACAGTCTCACTAAGGACAGTGTTACATATGTGTTACTAAGGACAGTGTTACACATGTACAGTGTTACTAAGGACAGTGTTACATATGTACAGTCTCACTAAGGACAGTGTTACATATGTACAGTCTCACTAAGGACAGTGTTACATATGTACAGTGTTACTAAGACAGGACAGTGTTACATATGTACAGTCTCACTAAGGACAGTGTTACATATGTACTGTGTTACTAAGACAGGACAGTGTTACATATGTACAGTCTCACTAAGGACAGTGTTACACATGTACAGTCTCACTAAGGACAGTGTTACATATGTACAGTCTCACTAAGGACAGTGTTACATATGTACAGTCTCACTAAGGACAGTGTTACATATGTACAGTCTCACTAAGGACAGTGTTACATATGTACAGTGTTACTAAGACAGGACAGTGTTACATATGTGTTACTAAGGACAGTGTTTCATATGTACAGTCTCACTAAGGACAGTGTTACATATGTACAGTCTCACTAAGGACAGTGTTACATATGTACTGTGTTACTAAGACAGGACAGTGTTACATATGTGTTACTAAGGACAGTGTTTCATATGTACAGTCTCACTAAGGACAGTGTTACATATGTACAGTCTCACTAAGGACAGTGTTACACATGTACAGTCTCACTAAGGACAGTGTTACATATGTACAGTCTCACTAAGGACAGTGTTACATATGTGTTACTAAGGACAGTGTTACATATGTACAGTGTTACTAAGGACAATGTTTCATATGTACAGTCTCACTAAGGACAGTGTTACATATGTACAGTCTCACTAAGGACAGTGTTACATATGTACAGTCTCACTAAGGACAGTGTTACATATGTACAGTCTCACTAAGGACAGTGTTACATATGTACAGTCTCACTAAGGACAGTGTTACATATGTACTGTGTTACTAAGACAGGACAGTGTTACATATGTGTTACTAAGGACAGTGTTACATGTGTACAGTCTCACTAAGGACAGTGTTACATATGTACAGTGTTACTAAGACAGGACAGTGTTACATATGTACTGTGATACTTTGTTCAATACTGAATTGCCAATCCTAAACCAATGAGGTTTCTTGATCACAACCCGGGTCGAGGTGAGCCGAGTCCAAACCCGGGAATGACCCAGGTCACGACCCG
>JAPMUY010008987.1:70000-78340 GCA_026901105.3 Galaxias olidus
AGGGTGCAATTCATATTCATATTCTTATTTACATTCCAGACATTAGATCCCATTCATAATGCTCATGTACAGAAAGACTTGGAGGCAATTTAGTGCAATCTCATTGGTTGATGGAGACAGCATACTTCCTGTGTCAGCTGCCATGGCAACGGATAATACAGGAAGGAAGGTAATGCGATTAAACCAGATATCAAATCAAGATGTAGAGCCCCCCTGTGTCTCGAGGGATTGAGCAACATAATATGATGTCTGCACAAAGAGACTTCATGTAACCACATCCCCTTTTTAAACTATTGTGAGTCAATAAAACTTTATGGATCTGAATATTAGCATTTCACAGCTGGCTTGCACTAATTTGATACGAGCCTTGTCATTTTGATATAATTGAAAAGGTCAAGGCAAGCACATTCTGGAGGTACAATTGAAGTGAAACTATAATTGAATGCCGGGGTCACTTAGAGGACCCATTTTTTAAGCCAGGAGACCAGCCATTAGCAGCTGAACAAACCCAGCCGTCGGAGACAGATCTCTGGCCTTCCCCCGAGGTCTGTCTGTCAGTACTGTGGAGCACCCTTGGTGCCACAGTCAGACGCACTTCACAGGGCCGCTTAGTCTGCCTCTCAAATGCACTTATCTTCCCCATTTAAAAACAGACACACCACATGGACACACATGGACACACACTACACACACACAGACACACTCCCCCTGGTTTAAAGCAAAGCTGACCACTGGGACAACAGCTTGCTTTGTCATTTTGCCCACAAAACCCCCTCTTTCTTCAAAAGCAAAGAAACAATGGCATAAGAGAGTGAGAGAGAGAGAGAGAGAGAGAGAGAGAGAGAGAGAGTGAGAGAGAGAGAAAGAGATGGAGAGAGATGGGGGAAGGGCATGAAGGGAGTGAGATGAGAGAGAGAATGATGGAGAGCGAGAGAGGGAGAGAGAGAGATAGAAAGAGTGAGAGAGAAAATAGAGAGAGGGGGGAGAAAGATAGATAGAAACAGAGGGTGACAAGAGAGAGAGAGAGAGAGAGATCAAGAAAGAGAGAGACAGAGAGAGAGAAAGAGAGAGAGAGAGAGAGAGAGAGAGAGAGAGAGAGAGAGAGAGAGAGAGAGAGAGAGAGAGAAAGAGAGAGAGAGACAGAGAGAGAGAGAGAGAGAGAGAGAGAGAGAGAGAGAGAGAGAGAGAGAGAGAAAGAAAGAGAGAGCGAGAGTGAGAATAGTGGGAGTCAGCTTTCCTACCCCGGTGTTGAGACAGACAAAGCCTCCCATTGAGCAGTGTTCAGCAGCCTAACACGCTCTTGGCACTGGTGGCCAGACCGGACCAGACTGATCCAGTGTGGTCAAAGCTGGCAGGGGCGTCACCACCAAAACCGTGGGCCCGTCAACACATTGGTGTCTAAAGATAGATATCATTGACAAATACATAGAAACCCAGACACTTATGGGGTCATACTAAGCCGGGGGCCCTCTTGAATGTCAGACACTTGCACACAGATTGACGCATGCACGCACGCACACACGCACGCACACACGCGCGCAAACACACACTCAAAGGTATCTGTTGACAAGACTGGACAGCTTCCTTTCTACCAGCTGAGTCCTTTGCTTGGTCAGTGTTCACACCAGCTGGGGTATCTCTTCATGATTGTTTTGTTGTATAATGTATGCACAATAGCAGAAACAAATTTTAACTTTGAAAACATCTTAAATCTGGGGAATGCACGGTACATCCACATTATGCAGATGCCTAGTGAATATAATGTCTATTCTATTCAAGCAGAGATAATGTCCTCACAATATAATCTAGCACAATGCTGTGGGCGACAACACAGAAAGACATTAATTACTCTGCTTCATTTTGTCAAACTTGCTGTTCCTATTGTCTCAGAGCCACACCCTCTAGATTTTTTTTTTTTTTTATAATTATCTTGCATTGCTGTTCCAACAATCAACTGACATAACTGCATCAAGTAATGTAGATTTTGCTACATACATTTAAATATGCAATATTTTGTTTGGAAGCTTTTTTAGGATGGCTACATGTTGACGTTTAAAGGCAAACATGACACCATGCGAAGGAATAGTTTATCGCCTTGGGAGGGGTCAGCCAAATCAATGGGCCAATGAAAATCGAGATCCTTTGTGACAAAGCATTCCAAAACAGATGTTACCATGTCATATTGTAACTGCAATAACCAAAAACAACATGCATTTTCTACTAAAAAGACAAATACTGTCAACATAAATATAGGTTTGGTTCCATGTGACAAGACTGTTGAATTAATAGGCCTACTCCATCAACTGACACACCCAAGATGGCCGATTAAGACTAGAGAAACATTTTTTTTAACTCTAATCTTAACTTCAACATGATAACAAATGTATGATAAATTTTATTTAAAAAGAAAAAGTATGAAGAAAAAAAAAATATGTTTAATTACCGTGTTCTGATTATTATGATTGCAAATAATACATATTAACACAATAAACGGGATTATATGGATCCCAGTTCGTTTTAATAACACGGACAAACGCCAAGCCAATCTGACTAAAGCTGTTGTAGTGTTGAGGCATATGTTTGTTTGTGTCACTTTCAACCATACCTGTCTGAAGCTCTGTAGATTGTGTTCAGCCTCCTCCTTAAGAATCATCTCCTCCTGGAGCCTGGAAGCAGCGATGGAAACAATGAGATCAAAAACATGAGGTTCGAGTGCCACACCCACATTTTCTCTGGGGAACGAGGCTCACCACTTTCTAACAATTCTTTATACTTAAAATTTATTTCGAACATATTGGAATAGTATTCATAAGATGTTCTAAATGTATTTAGCAGTGGGATATTAACTAATATACCGCTGAAACAGCTGGTCTATGCTTAGAAAAAACAAGCGGACACAGCAAGCATGCGGACAGATGGAAAGTTGCCCAAATCATGAGCTCATTTTGAAGTTGTTTTGTCTATTGCGTAACAACAGATTTAGGGGCAAAACATGAAGGTAAATTGATGTGGTCTGTTAATCTGTGAGTCGGAGATGCTTTAAATTAACAACAACCCTTTCGTCTCAGAGAAGCACATGGATTTGCAGGGGTTGTAGAGCAAGACAAATGCGTGTCTCATTGCTCCAAACAGAATAGTTTATAAAATAAATGGATCGACTGGATTTAGATACAAATAATGTGAATTGTAACTGTTGATCTGTTTTATTCTATTCTTAGAATTTGTTTACATTATTGTTCTTAATCCTTCGGCATCGTTTGATAAAAAGAAAATTAAATTGGTGCTTATACTTTTCCCTGAGATGCTCAATGTCGTCTCCCAAGTTATCCCGGTCCACTTCCACACGCGCCTTCTCACTGGTGAGCTGGTCCACCTGCCGCCTTAGCTCACGCATCTCATCCTCGTACAGGTCGCCGATCCGGGACTTGCCTTGTCCTTTCAGTTGATCAAGTTCCGCAATCAGAATCTTGTTCTGCTGCTCCAGAAAGCGCACTTTGTCAATGTAGCTCGCGAACCTATCGTTGAGATGCTGCATCTGCGCCTTCTCGTTGGTTCGGTTAACTTTGAACTCCGAGTTGATGGCTTCAGATAGAGCAAAGTCAACCGTGTCGGAGGAGAGGCGAGGCATCGGGGCGCTGCTGCGGAGACGCGTAGTCTTAGAGGCGAAGATGCTCGGGGGAGCGGAAGAAACGCCATAGGACATCCGAGAAGAGCGCACCGGGCTGGAGTACTGGCGGCTGGAGTAGGTGGATCGAGCCGTGGCTGGACGCTGCTCTCCAAACATCCTCGAATAAGAGGAAGATGCTGACTTGTTGGTGGTAGTTGTCCGGCTGCTCATCATGTTGGTAGGCTACAATATCCTTTTTATTCCTTAAAATAAGTAGGCTATTTTCCTATAGAGCACAGATTTTTTTTCCTTGTTTTGTTTGTGGGAAAAAAAGGTCTAAGAGTAAATCGGAACGCCTCCGCTTACAAACCACCGCCCCAGCGAGAACTGAGCAGTGAGCCTGAGTCGATTTTATAGTCCACTCCCTATGCAAATGACATAACGGTGCACGGACGAGATTGAGTGACGTTGCTATGAACCTGTGAGAGAACTCTTACTGCGTATCCCCGCAAGGGGCAAAATGGCATCCCTGCATTGCGCCCCTTTTTTATTGTTCTCATTCTATTTTTCCAACTTGCTTGTGGATTTGGGGAAAGGCAGCCAGTTGCCTATATGCGTTGTTGTGGGTGCAACCCGCGGTAGCCTGCTCTGCACTATTACGTTTATTGATAGATTGATATTAAGGGAAAATTAAGAACTATGTTTAATTTTAAATGTTGGGTCATTATTGAGTGTATGTTTTTTTCATAAAGTTTTGCTGGCGCAATAGCCTATTTTCTTTTTAAGTTATTTCAACTGCACTGGAAGTGCTGTATATTATCAATATTACCTGTTCTAAAGGATAACCCATGTAAATTAAAATACCATAAAAAATACAAACATAATAGTCCGTTAGGCTTATGTTAATAAAATACCCAAGTGTGAATACAACTGGATTAGTAATATATTGATATAACTTTCGGGTACAGGTTGACACTTGGCAGGCTATATTGAAAACATGTTTTCTATGATAGGCTTTGAATTTACATGTCAAACAGTTTCTTAACAATTTGTAAGTAGGGGTTTGTTATTCACATTATTCATATAAGAACAGTTGTCGTGAATTAACTGCAAGTGTTAATTTAAATTCTAAAAGTCTATTTAGAAACCCAAATAACTATACTGCGTAGGCTACTTCTATCTGGAATTTAAATTATGGAACGTTTATTTAACGAACGTGTTGCTACACGGACAAACACAACCAGTAACACATGTTTACAATTGTCCATGCCGCTATTTGCTAGCACCTAACCCGCTAGCTACAATGGAAAGTATTAGGGTACTGGAACTTTACAGTGGCATTGGTGGAATGCATTATGCTCTAAAAGGTAAGCGCATGTATATAAGAAGTTGTTTAATACAAAAAATGTATCAGGAGTTGCAAAGTTAGCTTACTAGCTTCTGTGGTCATAGGTCCGTTCCATAGCATCTTATAGTCGTCAATATGCTGGAAAACTAGCGGTAGCACGTAAAGTCATGATAAATTGCTTATTACTAATATACTAATATAATTGAAATATTAACTGTTAAAGTAGCTGACGTTAGTTAAACATATTTACTACTCTGGCCAGGATCCAGTGTTGTCTCCAAGCTCTTGTAATATCTATGGGCAAGTGTTATGATCCGTAACAATACAACTAAAATGCCCGCATCTGTTTCTACACTAGAGAGTGGCATTGCAGCAGAGGTAGTTGCGGCCATTGACGTCAACACAACGGCCAACGAGATCTACAAGCATAACTTCCCAAACACGTCCCTCCGCCCCAAGACTATAGAGGTGACTCATTTAGTTTTAGTTTTAATAGGACGCACACCTATTACTGTAACAACAGAAACAGACTCACTGTACAACTACCACAAATTTGACCATCCTACCAAGCAATGCAAGTCAAGGGCCTGGCTGTAAACTGCTACCTAGCACTTTGACATCTGGCACATTTAAATCGAGTGAATTTGCATGTAGACACATGATCAAGGACATGGCTTGAACTTTCTGAATTGATCCACGTGCCATCCTACAGCTGAAGTGACACGGGCCTTGTAAAATGTACAAATCTCTTACATTATTATTCCACTACCTTCCATAACCAAGGATATTATTGTTGTTACGTACATCCAGACCTTTATTGTCCTATGACCAAGGGTTTTAATTGGTCATTTTAGGTGAAAGAGTAACAGGGGAGGTTAGGACAGGGTAAAGTTCTTGTGCTGTGTCAGCGTTGTGATGTGCTGTTGATCACGGATCTGTGCTGGATAAAAAAAACAAAAAACTCCAATCGTGCTTTTGACTGGCTTTGTGTTAAATAAGGAAACATATTTATTCGCGTAGCACATTTCATACACATAGGCAATTCAATGTACTTTACACAAGGCAAGCAGAAACATGGAAGGAATATACAAAAACAGTTCTCATAAGCTAAATACAATTTCTCTGAAAGACCAATATTCAGTCAAATTAAATTGAGAACATTTTTATGTAGTTTTTGTTTTGCTTTGTAGGGAATGACTTTGGCGGATTTTAATAAATTAGCTTTTGACATGATATTGATGAGCCCTCCTTGCCAGCCTTTTACCAGGTAAATCTGCATGCTAGTCTCTCTGCCACACTCTGTCTACTCCGCCTATCTCTTTCTCCTCCTGCTGGTTTTTTTTCTCACACACACATCTCTTACATTTCTTTCTTTCTCTTTCTTTCTTTCTTTCTTTCTTTCTTTCTTTCTTTCTTTCTCTGTTGCTGTCTTTCACTCACTCTCTCTCTCTCTCACACACACACGTCTAATTTGTTTTTGACTACTGAAACCTTTCAAAGTCTCAGCTTCAGTCTCCCGTTTTGCAGAATCGGTCTGCAGGGTGACTTATCAGACCCCAGGACCAAGAGCTTCCTGTACATTTTGGATCTACTACCGAGGTTTGTACACTGATCTGTGTCACTATCAAACCTAGAGTTAGAAGAAGTAGAAAATGCATCCTTATATAATTCAACAGTCCCCACAACCGGTAAACGTTTAGGGTCGCCATGGGGGCATCCGTCTTATGTTGTCCCGCTCCAACTTGTCATGCGTTCAGACTCTCTGTCTGTTTTATTTGGGAGCCGGTGTTGACAACCAGCAACAGTAGTGAGCCACCATGAGGGCAGCCATCTTAGGTTTCCTGCCCCGAGTTTGTGTCGAGGCTCTGTTCAAGTGCCTTATTTAGTTTTGTGGCCAGAAATCCCCCTCACAGCCATAGCCACAGTTCTGACCAATGTTCAGTCAGTCATGTCATCATTGATACACAGGTTTCCCTGTTCTGGCCTAGCTGTTTTTGTAGACATTTAATAAATTCCTGCTCCCATATAGTATTGTGCATTTGGTAATGGACGTTTCGGTCACAGAATCCATGTTGTAAAAACCCTTGTATCTATTATTTATTGGACTGATGTAAGCACGTTTCCATCAGGATAATGGTACTCAAATCAATACCCCCTGCCCTCATACGCCACATCCCCTTTCAGCTCTCTCACACACACACACACACACACACACACACACACACACACACACACACACACACACACACACATTTTGTCAACCTTGTTTTTTACTGTCTCTCTTTCTCTCATGAATAATTTATGAGGTAATTTTCTTGCCCTTGTCCCTCCCTATAGACTCAGCAAGCTGCCTTGCTACATTCTGCTGGAGAACGTCAAGGGATTTGAAACCTCCTCTGCCAGGTAACCATGGAGACGGGGCAGGTCCCTTTGGTCCGGTAGGTTAGGGTCACCATGGTGACAAAGTTGGCACCCAATAGGGTCCCAGAGAAAGGCGTGTATGTTTTGGCTGTCTTTGTTGCAGCTGATCTGTACAAAAGGCCTTCGGTTCTTTGATGAATAGAAAGGGCCCTGACGGAATTCTTCTGAAAAAAACACTTTATACATTCCTTCTTTTTATACATTTTTAAAGTGAATTAGCGTAATAACAAAATAGCTGTTAAACTTATCTGGATGTCTTTAGACAACCTCAAACTGACAGTTAATGTATATCCTCTTTCATCGCTCTTCAGAGAATCTTTGGTGAAAACGTTACAAGGCTGTGGCTACACATATCAAGAAATCATGGTCTCTCCCACCAGTGTAAGATATTAGCTTTCAATTACAGCAAGCAGAATTAAACCATTTTGAATGACTACTATTGTATTGTAATGTACTTTTGTAATGTACAATAGTATTGTACAATTTTATTCACGTCTACTGAACTCGTCTCCCCTTTATGAGATCATATTTTATGATAGTCTTGTTCGCTCTGTTCTATTCTATTTCAGCTGCTCCACTCCACTCCTCTTCATCTCCACTCCACTCCTCTTCATCTCCTCTTCATCTCCTCTTCTTCCCTGTCTGTGTTTGCAGCTGGGTATTCCAAACTCCAGGCTGCGTTACTTCCTGGTTGCCAAAGCCCCACCAGGAGGCTTCTCCTTCCAGACCAGCTCAGAGGTGAGGCCCAAGACAGGACACAACACACAGGATACAGTACACAACACACAACACACAACACACAGGATACAGTACACAACACACAACACTCAGCACACAGGACACAGGACACAACACGCAGGATACAGTACACAACACACAACACACAGCACACAGGGCACAACACACAGGATACAGTACACAACACACAACACACAACACACAGCACACAACACACAGGATACAG
>JAPMUY010008989.1:0-78129 GCA_026901105.3 Galaxias olidus
ATTTGAAAGCCAAGAGAAGAAAAAAAAAACCTCAAAAGATAAGAAAGCTCCAAAAACAACTTATCTGTGTTCTATGTTAATATCTTCACTGAAGGTTTCCCCTGGCTCATATATAGTGTTTTGGTTGTATTAATAACTTATTATGTGTGATTCCATTAGTTGTACAGCAATTGTTATTATATGTAGTTTATATTGTCAATAAAAAAAGAGAAGAATGGTATTGGAAAGTCTCCAGCCCTCCAGTTGAGTTTGAGGGATGGCCATGTGAGACTAGGTTCTATGGAGTGAAATTTGTCTCAAATTAGAGAATCACTCTGTGAGGTTCCTGGGCAGAGACCGAGATTGACACAACAGTAACAGTTGGGATTCTGACCTGTTTATTAGAAAACTGCTGCTGCAGTGGTCGGGGATCGTTTTGTTTTGTTTCGTTTCGTTTCGTGCTGCCACTTGCTTCCACCCCAGCACTCTCCAACCTACTGCAAAGAAACTCACACCCATAAATAGCATTCCAACTAATCACCAGATTGAATTCACCTGGCGATCTGTCAATGGAATGCGCCACAACCCTCACACACTCTGGTATTCTAAACTTCGTAGTTGTAAATTGATTTGTTGTGTTTGTAAAGGACAATCTAATCTAATATCATAACATGCTGTTTTAAACTTGTAATTTACGAAACTTTAATTTAACTAAAATGTATTTTCCCAAATGAAAAAGATTGAAATATACATATCTTCTCACATTTTACAAAATGCTCTGACTTTAAATAAAAAAAAAAAAAAATCTGACAAAACTTTTTAAATGCTTTATACTTGTAAGTGCTTCATGCATGTTGGCAACAAACGTGACTCATACCGCTCTTAAGATGACAAGCCTTTATTGTACGCGGTCAAAAATTACAAGATGAAAAATTACAAATGGAAATGTTGTTTTAATGATCAAGTGACATTAAGGAATCTGTTGATCTTTGGAAACATCGATCACGGACAGCTAACCAATGCGACCGCTGAAAGGCTCTTCCTGCCTGAGAAGTGTGACTGTCGAGATAGCAGGTCAGCTGTTGACGTTGCTAATCTAGCTAATGCCCATACACTGTCTAGCATAATATACTTTTACTCCTGGGTCGCCTACTTTTTCTGTCCAACTGCATTTTTTTGCCTTTTAAAAAATGTCAAAACACATAAGAAGACAACACACATATCTAGTACTTTTCCCATATACGTACCCACTTTAAATTTTCCAAACATTTTAGTTATTGGTAACTTTTCTGTTGTTTGAAGTGTCAAAATATCATGTGGTGCAACCGTCCAGCCATGACTTCTGTTTTGAAAACTTGTTTAAAATTACTTATAATCTATTGAGATGTATCTCCTGCCCCATTTGGCATAATTTTAAACATGTTTTCTATTCATTGACAAAGTTGCAAAGCATCTGCATTTATATTTTCATCATAATATACAAACAAATGTTGTCCAAAGACGTTCATTTTATGAGATATCATCTGGTGAGACCATCAAGAAAATGCCATTTTGGGATTTTTATTTTGAAAACAATTCCAGTACAGAAACTGACATCAGAAAGGTGCATGCCAAGGACCCAAAGAAACATCTAACAGGTTAGTAGGTCTTTCTCACATATGGAAGAAATACATGTTTAACTGCTGCAATGTAGTTGCCACATTTGGATGTCATGTGGTTTGACTTCAAAAAAAACTATTAATATTAGGTTTTATCTGCAAATCTACATTTCTATGATAAATTTGATAGTGGTCTTTGGTGGGAAGAATGGCTGTTTACCTTAGGTGGTCAATTCTGTGCCTGTAAAATTTGACTAAACTTGAAAACATCATATGGTAAACCAAGTATCATGTGGCGCAACCATTGCAGAACGTTGTACGATAGATATTCATCCTGCATTGACAGTTTCTGTGCATTTTTATTTAATTAATTATTCATAAACATACAGTTCTTTATTTTAGTATACCTTTATGTATAATTTTGCATAGCTTTGTCTGCAATTTCAGTTATTTCCCCTGATATTTTGGAAAGAACATTTTATTTATATTTAATGAAATGCCAAAACCATTTACCTACAGCATGAAATGTTATTTGGGTAATTATGCATTAATCAATGATTTATGACTATTTTAACCTTGACAGATTTGCTCCAGGTTGCTCATGTTGGTTGGACCGCAACTTTCAAACAGTGCCACAGATTATCGATGGGATTGAGATCTGGACATTGACTTGGCTACTGTAGGATATTAACCTTTTTGTTGTTTAACCACTCCTGTGTTGATATGTCCTTGTGCTTGGGATTACTGTCCTGCTGAAAGGTGAAGTTTCTTCCAAGCTTCAGTTTTTTAGCAGACTGAAGCAGGTTCTCTTGCAGTATCTCCCTGTGTTTGGCTCCATCCATTCTTCCATAAATTTGAACAAGATGCCCAGTCCCTGCTGATGAAAAGCGTCCCCACAGCATGATGCTGCCACCTGTATGGTGTTTCTTGAGGCACGGGCAGTGTTAGGTTTGCACCACCACACATACGGCTTTGAACTTTGGCCAAAAATCTCTCTTTGTCTCATCAGACCACAAAACCTTGTCCCACATCTTAGCTGGGTCACTCTCATGCTTTCTGGCAAACTCCAGACGTGCTTTGATATGGTTGTTCTTTAGTAATGGCTTCTTACAGAAAATGTGAGCTATTCTATGTTTCAGAGGTGTGGCCAATTGTAAGGCCTACAGTGTCCTCGTTAGGGCAATATTTTTCATTTGTGTCAACCTGTAGTTTCCAAAGCACAGGGGTTGAATACTTATGCAAACAGCATATTTCAGTTATTCATTTTTCTTGCTAAATGTTTCTAAAATAAAACTAATGTCACTTTAAAAAATACATTTTGAGGGTCAGCCTTTTGAAATAAAATATGAAACAGAGCAAAATTTCAATGTATCATTTGTAATCCAGACAAATCTGATAAATTTCAAGGGGGATGAATAGTTTTTCAAGCCACTGTATATAAAATGTGATGAATTATGTCCCTCCCACAATCACTGTATTGTTCACTACGAAGCTCTTAAATGTGTCTTACTCTTTATTAATGTTTTTATGAGTTATATGAAATTTTCTGAACATTGTAAAGTTCACGACAAAGCACTTTTTAAAAAACGTTTGGGATGAGAAATAAATAATGTGTATGGAAGTGTTTGTGTTCAAGAGAATTCTATGAAATTATAAAAAAGCTGTTCTATTCTGTTTTCTGTTCTATTTTTTGTATGGAAACTATGGTGTGTTGGTCTTTTTAAATAGAATTTAACCAATTGTATCTTTTGGTGCGACCATATATCATGTGGTGCAACCAATAACTGCAATAACTGTATTCAATTAAAAATAGAATATCAGATTTTTGTGGCTGGACCATTCATCACTGATACAGTATGCTTAAGTGGATACTGTCTGTTTAATAATTTAATCAGTTTTGTGGGTTTTAAAAGAAAAATAGGTCTGGTAACTACTTAAAGAGGGAGGCTGTGCCATTATAGAATGGGAATATATGATCATGATTTAGAGAAACTTCAAATAAATGCAAATACTGTTTTTCCAAACATTATACAATAATAATGAAACCTTGTTGAAATGTTAAGATGTTAAGGAACTATATTAATTGTAAGATAATTCACGGTCTCACCACATGACATTTTTTAGGTCATCGGCTATCGACCTTGACCTTGCTTGAAAATCACAAAATTCCCTTCACTTAATGTTTTTGAATAAATGCATGTGTACACAACATTCCAAATGTTTGAAGAATTGCCAAAGATATCATTATTTTTTGTATTTGAAATATAATATTAAAATTCCTTATCCGTCATTGACCCTCCTATACATTGGCGTGAATGTCCATTATTAGTGAATAGTGTGAGTTTAAACACTGTTCTGGCAAATTTCACAATGTACTTGATAATCCATTTTAGACCAGTTTGAATTTAAAACTTTGAATTTAAAACTGGTCTAAGGTGGTATGAGCTAGTGGACAGTCCGTAAAGTTTAATGGGAGTGAATGGGAAGTTGCGGGACAACGTGTCTTGAAACAGCTTTAACATATTAACACCAGCCTATTTATCAGTACCCTTCTGCCCGAAGAAAGGACTGATGAAATTAACCACGTCTTTACATAGGGCTAAATAAAATACACCCTGCAGTTACGGCAAAACTGGGTACACCGTAGGTAGGCCTGCTATATGTCGGTTTACGAAGATCTCCAAAACCAAACCATGATGAAATGTATGTCAATCTCATGATCATCTCGAGTCTCCCGATTCCACCAAATACATTTATTTTTTGTAACAGCAAGGCACATCGAGACAGTACAGTGTTTGTTTTGATTTCGTCTTGTGAAATGTGTAAACCACCAGAGTATATGAAAATTTACTTTATTTAACGGTATTGTTTAATGCCCTCTTGATCAGTAAAATCTTAACTTTAAAACATTGGCAATATTGAAGTTTTTAAAAATATATTGGCTGAGCAGCCGACCTAAATGTTCTGTAGCGCCGTCTCTATTTTTCAATTAGCCAGCTAGTTGCTATGTATTTTGGCTGGTGACACAACTAGCCTATATACAATTACTCTTCAGTTTAACCACCCAAAATAGATTTCGAGCCAACGAGATACCCTTTAGATAGATATGATAGATTTAATGTTAGATTAGTTTGGTAAAACTCGTACCCAGTGGTGGGGGACCACTGCAATAAACATAATTTATGCCATAAACCGGTCCCTGTTGCTAGGGAGTCCTACTGTCTGTTTTATAGCTTTAAGACAACTATAACGTCTTTTTGGCAACATTTTGCGTCTTGGAATCTTGTAAAAACTTAAATTGGGGCTAGTTATCCTATTTGCCGTGCAACCGACCACGCAAAAGCCTTTTGGCATGGTTGCAATTTTTATTTTAAGATCATAAAGAGAACTGTGCAATGCAAATCAATGGAAAGTAGTCTGGCTGAACGGGTGTAAGATTTTTGGAATAAGCCTGCCATTTGCACCGACTGACAGTCGGCACCAATCGGATTAATCCAGATTCCTCTCCTTCCTCTATCTGCTTGTTACAGTTTTTAAATCCCGTGTAGCAAGGCATGCCTCCTTGGTTTGTTCGGTGAATGGTTGTAAAGATGTACAAAGAATATGTGTAGAACATTTGTCAAACACAGGGACATTATTGCATGTTTGCCCACCGGTTACGGAAAAAGTTTCATATTCCATGCATGTCATTTCATCTGCAGACAGTGGAGCTCGCAAGTGTAAAGACAGACATAGCGTGAAAATGCTGTGGGTTTTGTAGTGTCCCCGTTGGTCGCGATTAAAAAAGGACCAGGTGAAAACTCTTCAGTAAAATGGGGTAGCTGCAGCACACGCCAGGCAAGATCAAAACATGGACGAGAAAATAACCACTGGCCAGTACTCCATAGCATGTGTACGGACCTCCTGAGTTAACAAAGAAATGAGAGCCATACTGCAAACGACCACGTTCTGAGAGCGTGGGTGTGGACGAAGTTTCCTTCATACGGAGATCAACTGGTAAGAGCAAACTACCATATCAAGCTAATTTAAAGTGACTGTATTGTGTGACATTTCACACTAGCAAAGATAATTATAGCAAATTACATTATTATTTCATCATGTTACCTTGTCTGAGCACCTAATCTTTGGATTAGTACCAACTAATTTAGAACCCCAATCAAGCCAAACAGTCTTATTTTCTCCCTTTGAGTTTGACAAATTACTCTGTCTTGCCTTGTTTTTATTTACAGGAGAGAAGGACAGGGTGTTAAAGTTCCTGTTGGAGAGCAGTGTGGAAAGGTGGGTGAATTAAGATATTTTACCCTGTTCTGTGCCACTCATGGAAATTACTGCCACAGCCTCCAAAGCCATGATAGATGAGATAGAAGTTGAGGAAAAGTTCTGGAATGCAGCAATGTTTAGAACTTGTTAAAAGCCCAAACAGGGACAACATCAGGCTTGCTAGAATATTTGTATTCTCGAATCCAGCCAAAACCTTTGCATGGCTTTGCCACGAGCTAGAAAGCAAGTGCCCAAGACCAGAAAAGGTGGTAATATAGTGTACAAGTATAGCTGAGTGCTTACTGCTTTAGTTTGATGTTTTAAGACTTACCCTGGGCAAGAGTACACGTTACCCAGTAGGTGCAAAATATGTGTCTGCAAACAGGTGGACATGTAGCATTCAGAGACACCATCGGATGTCAAACTGCATATTATCAACTCGTTCTAATACCCATTATTTCTTCTCAGTTGTAATTGCGCAATAAAGACATCTGACAAGATAGGTGCAAACAAGTCTTAACTTGGGTGATATAAAAATACTTAAGTAAACAAAAGCACGACAGGGGAAAACAATGGTATTGATTATTAAAGTTACCAAAGTAAGTCAGTTGTGAAATAATGACAAATCTAACAACATGAGTGCAAAAAGGTAAGATAGGTATATAAATATAGGTCAAGAAAAGGCTTGAGCCGAGGATGATTTAAAATAGGTAGAGTGTGTTTAAACTTATAACAGGAGAGAGCTTCCCTTATAGAACCAAAAGTCCCAACTGATCATGGGATAAATGCTGGTCCATATAATGTGAGGCATGGTAAGGAATATCCAAGGCCATGAAGGTTGCAGCAGTTCGGGAGAAAATAATTATTTATTTCTGACAGAAACAAACTACCTTCAGGTTGAAAATGTATAATTGTGCTACATTGAAACCACACATTTATGAGAACTATAGTTAACTCCTCATATCTCCTTGTAGGATAAATTGAGACATCCATCTTAATACGTATCCAGACAACATTCATTGCGTTGTTTTCCAGGATGAAACTAATGGCAATTGGTAAATGTGGATATGGAAGATGTCATGAAAAGCACTTCTCTATAGCTAGTCATAAAAACTAGTCTAATCATCATTAACGGGACTATATAAGTCTTTGATTTAGCGTTTTTATGTATCGAGTCTGATTTGACTAGTTGCAGGACCACAACAACTTGTGAACGCATCTTGGAGAAGCCCAGACTCAAGTCTTGACTCTCATGCACGATCTTGATCCGTTTTCTGACACAGTCATCGCTAGTCTGAGCTGATTTAGCATATGTACTCTGGCAGATACATGTTCCATTTACTTGACCAATGTTCCTATACATTCCACTTCACATGACCTACTTTGATATCGATTTAATAACGTTCTGCAAGAACTGCATACATATGAGATGAAAAGTCTGTGGTTTTGAGTGGTTGAGTGAGCTCCTCCAAAGTATAGACAGGCTTCACCTTCAGGAGACCGATGATTAAGTAATCTTTGTATTTTTTATCAATAAAAGTGGTGTCACAGAGTCGAAATACCTCTTTTATTGTTTTATGTGGCGTGTTCTTTTGCAAGGACTTAGCTTGGGCTTGCCTCCCAACGTGCAAATGTTCCACCAAAACAAGTTCCCCTCCGAAACTATTTTTGCAAGGGCACCGTCGCTGTGTCCTGGGTTTAGTGCTGCCCAAGACAATACAGCGTTTTTCTCCATTATTCTAAAAACTCCATGCAAGGTGCCAGACCTTTCTCCAGTGTTGGTACAGCGCAATGAAGTGTGGAGATAGGTCTGGCATCGCGAGACTAATGGAAAGTGCAGCTTTTTCCCCCACGGTGTGGGCGTGGCCTAAATGCACTCTGTGTCTATATCCAGATAAGATGGCGTAACTTTTTACCCACAAATGATGTGTTCTATCTCTATACTTTCATACTTTCTCTGCACTGTTGTGACGACCCCAGTGGCAGCTAGTCAGCACACCAGCATGACTCCTTAAGTCATATTAGGAGTATATAAGTCCATAAAGAAACAGGCTACTTTTGTTCCCCTAACTTTACCTAATCTTCACAGAAAATTGTGGATGTTTACATTTGGCTCCTCTTTTAGCCGACATTAATCATTGCAGGCAAACTTTTAGCAAGCTATTGATACTAAATCAGTTTCCCTGCCCCTGCCTGATGCCAGGCCCAACAGATGCAGCTTCACGCTCAGCAGCCCTGTCTTCCCATTCCCATATCCTTTCCATATTTTCCATGGTTGCTAGGCGCCCTTGCAGGCTGAGTAAGTGGTACTCATAGCTTTCCGTTTTTTCCAAGATTTAAGATTATTTTTTGCACATGTTTGAAAATAATTTTTATATTTTTAGATAGCTAATGTTATGCTGTTTACGAAGATGCAATTTTTATGACTGTATAATATATTAATAATGGTAAATTTTTGCTAAATCGATTGATTCCTCTATCGGCAATCACAATGTTACAGGCGAGCTGTTATTATTTGAATTCTTAACTTCTACGCTTAGGGGCCGTGTCCACTGAACGCGTTTTTTCCAAATTCCTGCGCTACTTCCCCATTCATTACTAATGTGAAGACGTGCCTGGCGCACTGCTTTTTCAAAGCGACGTGCCTCGCGTCTTTTTGAGCTGCGTTTTTCCATTTTGGGCGGAGCGCTCAAGTTGAAAATAGTTAAACTTTTGCCAAAGCGCGGCGCTAGTCAATGTCACTTTTTGACAGCCGGCTAATTATAAATTATATTAAATTACATAAACATCAGCCGCCATTGAAGAAAAGTGAATTCATTCAATTCAGCAATCTCAGATTTCCAAAAGGTGTACGATCGTACATTAAAAGGGTGCTTTTAAATTGAATGAGTTGTTTTATATATTTGTAACATGTTCAAATAAACGATAAGTTATGTACATTCAAAGAATTTTGCTCTTTATTAGGCCTAAAGTTGTGACCCTGGTCTAGTGACATAGTGTAGTAGGCCTACTACGTTGTTGGTTTACTATCGTTAAATCGGCCAGAGAATTAGTAGGCCACAGTTGTGAAACTAACTATGACTAGGATTTGGTTTCTATAATTGTTCATTGTAATAACTAACCACCCCATTAGCGTTATGAAAAAGACTAAAATCTGTAACGTTAGTAGCTAGCATGCTGTGAGACTAACCACCATAGACGCTATGACGGTTGCATATTAACAAGAAAGGCGTCCGTGACGGTGAAGCGTGTTGGGTAAAGCGCGTTGAAAACACGCTGAAAGCGCAAGTTTTAATAAAAAGGCGCAGCGCCTCGCGTTTTAGCGTGGACACAGCCCCTTAGGTTGTAGGAAATCTGTTCTATCAAATAATATACTTAGTTATTCGCAAGATTGTTTAAGATCTTTAAACAAATGTACTTACAAGATAGACGGATATTTGAAATGTCCCTGCTGTGTTTTGGGCTTTTTGGGGAAACAGAGGCGAGGAAGCAGAGGTGGAAAGACGAGAAAATTCATCCAGCGTCAGCGTGATTCTGGAGAGTGGAGCCGCCTGCAGCCTGTCCTTGTCGATCTGCAGCCTGTCCTTGTCGATCTGCAGCCTGTGAACCATCTTGACCTGGAGGATCGTGGCTCCGTTGGATGCAGAGTGGATGTGGATGCAGAAGAGCCCAGTTGGCGTAATCTTTTGGTTCTGCAGCCGTCTGAAGTGGAACCTGTTGCGCATTGTATAGAGAGATCATGCTACCAAGTGTTCGTCTGAGCATGTACGAGCTCCTGCGGAGAGATCTGCTAAACCGTCACTGATCAGAGTGACTTCAAACATCGTAAATGACTAGGACTTGTGCATTTTAAAGGTGCAGTATGGAGTGCTAGATAATTGGGGAAAAATGGCAAGAATTTGAATCATAATACTCAAGAAGGCCAACCTCCTGAGTCTTTGGTCCCTCCTATCCCTCTCAATGGCCCATCCTACATATGCCCGTGCGTGCAGACTTGACTTCATGTGCCTGAGCGAGGCAGTGTTTCATGAATCATGTGTATGTTGTGCATATTTTTGGTTCTCACCATCAACGCATAAAGACATGTCTGATGAGGTGAGAAACAAAAGAATCCCGAACGTCTGAACGTAAACGCTCTAAAACTGAGTGGTTCACACCAAAGCAACGAGCACAGACACAAATGACCGTTTCGATAGTAACGACATACAGTAAGCTAACGTTAACAAAAACAATTTCATTATTTTATTCCCCTATTTGTATGAGCTAGTGCATGACAATCGTTTTTATTTAGCTGCAATTGGCACCATAGCTACTATACGTTCCCGAGTATATCCAACATATGCATGTAAATGAATAATGCCTTTTTTACATAAATCTGGGCGTCCATAGAATTTTTAAAAGCTGAATAGAGGGCCCAGAGCGCTCATACATAGCGCACCTTCTCTCTGAGCATTTCGTTTAATGATATCCTCCAGGAGGTATGTAATGAACGTAAAGAAAACAGAAAGAACTTAATTTACAACTAGAAATTCAAACTTACATACTGCACCTTTAATGCTAGGAGCCTCATTACAAAGATGGACATCTTAAAGATTTGGATAAGTAACTCTGACCCCGACATCATTGTTATAAGAATCTTGGCTAACTAGTCATGTCTCAGATTTAGATGTTAATTTTGATGGTTTTAATTTTTTCAGAGCAGATAGAATCAAAAGAGTCAAGACAAGACAAGGTGGTGGTGTTGCTATTTATTCCCGAAACAATTTAAATGTATCTGTAAAGGTTTCCACCTCAGTCCCAGGTCAATTTGAACTTTTAGTGATCAATGTAAATCTAGGCCAACACTGTCCCAATAGATTTTGGTGATCACTGCCTAGTTGGCTGTATTAGAGACAGTAAAACGAAGAGATCTGGATCTCAGTATGTCTATAAGAGTTCTTTTAAGAAATTTGTTGATCAGGCATTTTTACGTGACTTGTATGACAGTGATCTGTCATCTGTAGCTCTATTTCCAGATCCTGAATGAGCCCTGGAATATTTTCTAACAATTTTTAATTCGTTAGCAAACAAACATGCCCCTTTTAAGAATAATATAATACAATAAAATTAGAAGCAATCCTTGGTATACTTATGAAACAGGAGAGAAGATATTACAGAGAAACAAAGCTTGGGCTTTGGCTAGATCTACTGCTTGTGATGTGGACTGGCAAACATTTAAACATCTTAGAAATACATGTACGTACATGGTGAAAAGTGCTAAGTCTACATATTATTTGAACAATTTATCTGAATGTGAAAACAATTCAGCAAAAATCTGGAAAGTGATAAATCACTTAGAGGCAGTATTTCATCCTGTCTTCCCCACCCAGCAAATAATGCTGGACTACATCCTGTAACTGATAAAAAGAAGATTTGTGACGCTTTTAACCATCATTTTATAAAATCAGGCTCACTTTTTGAAGAATACAGTAGAGCTATTGGGGCACAAATGTCACCAGGAGATGCCGTTTACACTAGTGTAGAAAAAGAGACACTCCCATTTAACTCCCATGGAAATTATGTTTCCTTCTCATTTAGACAATTTGATTGCTTGGAAATTCTACATGCCCTATGCAACTCCAAGTGTATGAGAAGTTATATGGGTGCAGATCAATTAGACCCGTAACTGCTAAAGCTTTCTGTCCCCTTCATAGCCGAGCCCCTGGCACATTTTTTCAATTTAACAATAACAATACCAGCTCTGGTGACTCCTTTACATAAAGGGGGGGTTGCAAGCAGTGTTGGGACTAACGTGTTACAAAGTACAAAGTAACTACTATTCGCGGTAACTAGTAAAGTTACGCGTTATTATTCACATTTGAGTAACTAAATTACAGTTACTGAAAATGTAAATGGGGCCGTTAGTAGTTACTGTTATTTTCCCCTATATTGTGCATTTTACCGATAACAAATGTGTATTTTTTTTGCCTCCTGATCACTCTTTACTGTTAATGCTCAAACGTGACTCTTTCCTGTTTATATTTCTGCGTGCAGTTTGGGAGCTCACCGTTATACACTGATTAAAAAGTGTTCCTTTCATTTTTTTGAGCAGAGTATTGCATCAAGTCAATTAAACTTCTGGGATATTGATCTGGTCAGTTAAGTAGCGAAGGGGGTTGTTAATCAGTTTCAGCTGCTTTGGTGTTAATGAAATTAACAACAGGTGCACTAGAGGGGCAACAATGAGACGACCCCCAAAACAGGAATGGTTTTCCAGGTGGAGGCCACTGACATTTTTTCCCTCATCTTTTCTAACTGTTTTTTACTAGTTTTGCATTTGGCTAGGGTCAGTGTCACTACTGGTAGCATGAGGCGATACCTGGACCCTACAGAGGTTGCACAGGCAGTCCAACTCCTCCAGGATGGCACATTAATACGTACCGTTGCCAGAAGGTTTGCTGTGTCTCCCAGCACAGTCTCAAGAGCATGGAGTAGATTCCAGGAGACAGGCAGTTACTCTAGGAGAGCTGGACAGGGCCGTAGAAGGTCCCTAACCCATCAGCAGGACTGGTATCTACTCCTTTGTGCAAGGAGGAACAGGATGAGCACCTCCAGAGCCCTACAATATGACCTCCAGCAGGCCACTGGTGTGAATGTCTCTGACCAAACAATCAGAAACAGACTTCATGTGGGTGGCCTGAGGGCCCGACGTCCTCTAGTGGGCCCTGTGCTCACTGCCTGGCACCGTGGAGCTCGTTTGGCATTTGCCATAGAACACCAGAATTGGCAAGTCCGCCTCTGGCGTCCTGTGCTTTTCACAGATGAGAGCAGGTTCACCCTGAGCACGTGACAGATGTGAAAGGGTCTGGAGAAGCTGTGGAGAACGTTATGCTGCCTGTAACATCGTTCAGCATGACCGGTTTGGTGGTGGGTCAGTGATGGTCTGGGGAGGCATATCCATGGAGGGACGCACAGACCTCTACAGGGTAGCCAACGGCACCCTGACTGCCATTAGGTATCGGGATGAAATCCTTGGACCCATTGTCAGACTCTACGCTGGTGCAGTGGGTCCTGGGTTCCTCCTGGTGCACGACAATGCCCGGCCTCGTGTGGCGAGAGTATGCCGGCAGTTCCTGGAGGATGAAGGAATTGATACCATTGACTGGCCCCCACGCTCGCCTGACCTAAATCCAATAGAACACCTCTGGGACATTATGTTTCGGTCCATCCGACACCGCCAGGTTGCACCTCAGACTGTCCAGGAGCTCAGTGATGCCCTGGTCCAGATCTGGGAGGAGATACCCCAGGACACCATCCGTCGTCTCATTAGGAGCATGCCCCGATGTTGTCAGGCATGCATACAAGCACGTGGGGGCAATACACAGTACTGAGTACCATTTTGAGTTGCTGCAGTGGAATTTCAGCAAAATGGACTAGCCTGTTGCATAATTTTTTCACTTTGATTTTCGGGGTGTCTTTGAATTCAGCCCTCTGTAGGTTGATAATTTTCATTTCCATCAAACGATGTGGCATCCTTTCATTCCTAACACATTACCCAGTCCATATCAGTATAGATATCCAGCATGATTCCCCCATTGAGATCTGATGTGTTTTCAAAGTGTTCCTTTCATTTTTTTGAGCAGTGTATATAGCCCCCCTTCTTATGCCCCCTCAGTTATTTCATTAGCGTGAGGAAGAAGGTTACAGCAAACCACACATACTATTTAGGGTTTGCTTATATTAGCATGTTTCATAAGCTTTTTTATTTATTTACTTTTTCAATATGTTGCCTTTTATTTTGAGGAATATGTATTTCATACTAGGTATTTTGAAAGAATTGTTTGCTTTTTATTAAAGAATAAACTTCTGAATAAACTGGTGAGGAGAACCTGTCACACCCACCCTCCAAAAAAGAAACATTTACATTGTTTGATATGTTCAGTCAGTTCACAAGGGTTTTAGTAACCCTCTCCTTAGGCCTTGTAAATTTTGTTTGGCCAGAAGCTTAGCTCTTAGGCCTGAGGTTGATTATGCACATTAACACTCAAAGCACACATGTTATGTTTTATTTTGATGACGTATTCATTTAGTTTTAAATGTTTTAATGTATGCAATGTTGTTATCGTTGTTTTTCCTGCATTTGGGCTAATAAAACACAGTTCAATTGCAATTTATATACTGTATCTATTGTCCTTAAATGGATACATAATGAAATATAATGTTTATAGAAAATCTTAGTGACTTTGAGAGTAAAAAACAACAATTTATGTGCTGAGCTCTATTTGTCTCTTCAACCTCGTTACACTAGTCTCAACCCCGTCACGCCTACATTTTTATTATTTATTTGATTTATTTGATTAAGTTTTTTAACAAGTAATTTAATGTTTCTGGTACGCTGTCTAAAACGTTTAAAGCAATTATAAGAATATTGATTTTAGTTAAAATTCTGAAGTTAAACCACATCTTTGATCAAAAATGATGAGGTTGCGGTCACAAAATGTGCCCATTTCTGGCTTTAGCATAGCAAAAGTGTGCGATTTTATGTAATTTTTATATTTGCAATTATTACATTTCTGTGAGGGACATCTGATTGATAGGAAAATGTTGACTTCATTACAAATACATTTTATAATCATATTTAGACAGCTTCCACAGTGTCCATAACGGGGTTGAAGCCTCATAGTGATTAATTGTTTGTCATTGTAAAATGCTACGTAGAATTCTGGTCTGTATGACAAACAATAGTGAGTAGTACAGCAGATATTTAATCAATGGTGCATATGATTACACTGTATGTATTGAGGGGTTATATATTTGAATTGAACGTTTGTATATAAATTCTGATCTGAAACTACATGGATCACTCAATTGCACTTGGCTCCTGTGTATCAGAAAAACATAAGTGGATATAACTATATGCTAAAACACTAAGGCAGCCTTTTTAATCAATAGCATAGTGCTTTTCATTACATTGCACAGTGCAGCATATATATCTCATATCTTAATAAGTATACTTCATATCTCATATTTGAATTGAACGTTTATATATAAATTTAAAAAACCCTTTCAATGTGAAGCTAAATTTCTTTTTAAAAAATGGTCAACGTCTATAGACTGTTATTGACGAAGATCAATTCGTCACAGTCTACAGAGGGTTATTAATGTATACGTATCGACCGCTGCAGCATAGGCCTACTTCATCTCATATCTTAAATGTTTATCTTTTAATTCACTAAACAATCGCAAAGTAAAGCTAAATAACGTTTTATCTTAATATGTTTATATTTTTATTCACTAAACAATCGCAAAGTAAAGCTAAATAACTTTTTAACTTTTTTCTTATTTTTAAGTGTAAAATCAATTCGTCTAATTGTACAGACGGTTATTAATGTATACGTTTACGTTTGGACCGCATATGGTTATCTGTCAGTGTCCTAAACGGCATGGGGACTCAGGCTGTCTGGGCTCCAGGTCTGCAGCCTCCCCCTATAGGCCTGAGGGGACTCAGGCTGTCTGGGCTCCAGGTCTGCAGCATCCCCCAATAGGCCTGAGGGACTGTGGCTGTCTGGGCTCCAGGTCTGCAGCCTCCCCCTATAGTTTTTTGGTGGTAGTAAACTGTCCTGTCTTGATTTGACCACTAGATGGAACTAGCTATTTAGTTTTTTTTTCGTTCATAAAACACACCAGATTCATATTTTGTTACTTTTTCATTTTTACTTTTCGTTTATTTCAAACTAGCTTTTGTGCCTTGGAGTTGGATGGGCTTACCAGTCTTTTGTAATGTAATTTAAATTTCCTATACCTAACATCCTAAAAGATTGATTATAGCCTATGGTTTACGTAACGCACTCGTAACACACTCATGACCAACAACGTTAAATTGCCGGCGTTATGACTATGCCTTTGACGTATTTTATGTTAAGTGAGGATCGTGATGAAAGGAACCAAACGTGCTAACTGTAGCCAATAAGGTTGATGTGAATGCAAGACTGTATTGACTGTTTTCAAGTGATCAAAATAACTGAAATGTTGGATCTATTTAGGTTAGTGTGCTACATGCCCACTCCTATTCTATTTACTTAATTCAACTTTACTGTTTCAAGTGGTTTAACCCGGCTAGTAGTGAGTTTATATAATTTAATTGACCGATATTCGCTTTTAATTGAGGTAGGGGGGCCCCCTCTGATTCAGAGGTTAGGAATTTGCATCTGATTGCTGTTTGTCAACCAATGATTTGACTACGACCGTGTGCACGCCTAGATAAACCAAAGATATGCCAGGATGTAACCTCGGAATCAAGACAAACTTCAACGTCGAAATAGACTATCTGTGCGTATTAATATTAAATAGCCTATAGCTTTTACCTTTCTTCAAAAAATACAACCGATAATCAACACTTTGGATTCAGAGAGAAACCAAGAATGTTTCTTCCGGTTTCCAAGATAAATTAAAGGAAACAAAAGCTATTTTGGTAAGTTTAATATTTTTCCTATGTTTGCGTTAATGTCATGACTGTGTCATATCATTTTAGTATGTCTCGCATTTGTAATGTTTGTGGACGGCTTACTGGCTATGTTCTTACAAAATAACTAATCGGTATGACCCTGCTCTCATACTGACGTTCTGCCATGTGTAACAGACTAGCTACTCACCCCGCTAATACGCTACAATGTTTTATGCTGTTCAATGTTATTTTACTTCAGATGTTTATGTTTCAGATGTTTATCGTAGCCTTTGATGCATTGGTAGGTTAAACGCTGGTTCAAAAAACTTGTGCCCATCTTATAAGAAGAGACGCAATGTCCTTTCATAAAACATATAAGATAATACGTAGTACTCGTGTGGGTCGTAGGCTACATCAAAATATGCATTATCCCCGAGTAAAACCAAATAATAACACTTTGTTTTTGTATATTAGAGTAATTTGTTTTCATGGTAAGATTCTGACATATTGTCATGAGCAGCCTCCATGTGTCCAAATTTGCATGCATGCTTAGACCTAGATCTGATGCACTGACGTACTGTCCAGACATGATGTTTGTTTACAGAATGTAGCTTAATGGGGACCCGGGCCTTGTATGATCTACTTTATGTATAGGAAATAAACATTGACAATGTTTGGTAAACCTTTTTCCTGTCAGTGATTGCCAATGCTGTAGTGGTTACTTCAACTTGAATTTATTTATAGACGTGGTTATAAAACGTCTTTTCAGATATTTAAGTCATGATTCTTTTCATTAACTGAAGGGTCCTCCTTATTTATAGTGTAATGTCACAAAAGAAGAGGTGATTGTCCTTTGTAATTAAATGGTTAATTGTTAATGCAGTGTTCAAGTCTAAAGAGTTACACAGTGTGTCTAACCTTTATATTTTTGTTCAAAGTGTATCCAAAATAAACAGGAATATTTCCCTTGCATGTTACATTGAAACCTCTTGAAGTAAAAGGGATTGAACTAGTGATTGGACTTTGTGGATTAGAAGTGTGTGGTAGGCGATCAAGCTAAGACCTTACATGTCTTCATGTCTTTGGATAGTGGAGATAGTCAAGTAATGAATGCTATGCATGGTAACAGCTGGGACACGTCTTAGGGATGGATGCATGTGGTTTTATTCTGCTGAATTTGTTTTGAATGGTTCCAAAGTCATCAAAGGTACTCATTCACTTTTTATAATCCCATCAAAGATAGAAGTGTAGAAGTTATTGCCATTTCAGTGTCGTTCAAATCATTAATGAAATCATTGGTTTGTAGAGAATGTCTTTGGGATCTTGCTTTTTCTTACCACCATCTGCCCTTTTTTATGTTAAATATGTGGTTGTTGAGATAGAAAATAAACCTTTTCTGTATGAAATAGGTGGGCAATCATGAATTATCAGTCATTTCTGAACTATGATTGTATGGTCCGTTGTGATTAGCATCTGGGTGTGGCAATAAAAGGTTGAGTGTTAAAAGAATACAAACCGTATAATACACATAATATAATTTATTATAAATTGTTGATTACTGATCATTTCCTAAAATGTAATTTCACTAGCCAACAGTTTTATTATGAACCCAACAGTCCCTATGCGTTTGAATCATATTCTCAAGCTGTTCATGGATTATGTTAGAACCTGCATTTTGTCAAGACTGAAAGTATCTGAATGAATACTAAGAACTGGTTATTATGATTTGATAATAATAAAAAAGAAAATCGACAGGTACTGGTTCAGTAAAAAAAAATCTATTTCAGGGTATTATCCTTTGAAAGAAAAGCGGGGGAATTGTTTACTTACTGTATGATGAACTACCTTATAGTTTTGGTGCTTTGCTTGTTGCTGGACTGCAAACAGTATTCTTACTCTTGGAAATGTTGCACATTTGGCCAGGTTCAACCATTTAAAAGATTACTATTAGCAAAACTTTTCTGTTCACAGACATTCCGCCAAAAATATTGTTATACTTACAGTATAAGTTTGCAATCACAATGTTCGATCACTTTTTAGTTTAAAAAAGCTTTCTGTTATGTTTGCAAATATGATACAGTATAGCACAATAGGCATAGATAGTGTACTGAAAGGTATACTGAAATAATAATACAAATTATAAAATAAGTCTTATAAGTGCTTTTCAAAACAAATGTTACAAAGGGCTTTGCGTGTGCAAAATAATAAAATAAAAATATTTTTAGAGTGAAACATACAATATCTATGATGACATGTACAGGAGAATAATCAGGATCAAAATTATAGGAGAATAATTGATTTACCAATCAAAAATTTAAATAAATTAAGACAATGTTAAAAAAAATTATCTACTAAATTAATTAAATTGTATTTAAACCAACAAGTAATCTAACAGTTGAAAGCTGTTTTAAAAATAGGTTTTTAAAGCTGCTAGAGGCAGTTTCCTATAGTAGGTGATTTTGGCGACTCCTACCGTTTGCTCGGTGTAATTATTTTCCCTAACTGACAAAGAGGAGACATGCAGCATGCTTGTGGTCACTGCATATCGCTAGCACGATCAACGACTATACTCCCATATATGGGCATGTCTTCCTGACTTTGTGACACTTTCTTGTGCTATAAAGCAATCTCGTCACAGTTTTGCGGGAGATCGTACCCGGTGGCAGACAAAATTGGGGTTAAATATTCAGACTTCAAGAAGGCTGATCAGAACCACGATTTTTTTCAATCTCCCATAGACATTATAACGTTCAAAAGAAATGTATTGATAATACGTTAATATAAAAAAGTTGTTTTCAAATAATTTTAAAGAAGTAACAGCAATATGTCATTGTGAAGATTGTTCCAAAGGATAAGGACTGCAACACAAAGGCTCGGCCTCCTTAATTTTTTACGTATACTTTGGAACAGTCAGTAAAGCCTTGTCTGTGTGCAGAAGTCTGCCCTCTTGAAATTAAATTAGATCTTTCCAGTTTTTTAAATTATTTTAAAATAATAAAATCCTGTCAGGCTGCCTTCAATTATCTAATAGCAGTTGCTATTAGTGTCCTGAACTTGAGCTGAGAAGAGTAAGGTGTTTGGTCTACGTTTCGATGGCTTTCCAATCATCGACGTGATTGTCTTTGACAATCTTTCTTTATTGGCATGGCTTGACGACAGCAAACTCATTATTGTCTTGTTTTCCATTCAGACTCCACTAGTTGTAGACTGACTTTCTTCCATGACCCTTTATTTTCTTCCTACAGCTCAAAGACAACTTTTCTGTTGATAGCCAAAGTGGATTGAGATGACCTTATTGTTAGCCTAGCATAGCGTTCATTATTATGAACAAATTGGTTAAATTATTTAACTCTTCCAGGGTGAGTTTGGCACTTCTGTCTGAACTTCCATTTTCTTCAGCTCAACCAGTTCACCATTCCATCAAACCAGCATTTATTAGTTTATCAGTTATAGCTGAATTAAGGGCTCAGCACAGGTCCCCGTACTATTTGCTCAATTGCAAATGGTTGGCCCCTCGATGCAGACACTGCATAGATAGCTCCAACTCAACCTTAGTTTGGGCTGCCCAAATTGACCTACCAGCGTCAAAATGTTGTGGACCCTCAGTGAGTTTATGGAGACAAGGGGCCACGTCATCTGAACACAGCATTAGGAATCTTGTTTAAGATAATGCTTTGTTTTTCTAAAATTTATTTGAGCACAACAGTATTTTTGTGCCCCTTAAAAATCAATTCCACCAAACTGAATGAATATTATAGATTATTCATAGACTCTTTCAAAAAATGTGTCACTTTTGTGCTCAAAATGGTGGGGCTGCTTTATCAGATTTGACCCCATGTTCTGCTGGAATGTGGAAGCGCTTGGTGGAAAGTGCGTGACCAGCTTGTGTGACATTTCCTGAATGATCTTGTTGTTGGTGTTATGAACTCAATGGAGCTAGTGTTTTTTCCACTGAGGTAATACTTGGAGGAATGTCAGAGTGCCAAGGCTGCATAATAAAGACCAGCGCTACTGACTATGATTTAAAGAAGGGAATCACGTCGGGATCTACCGCCTTCCTCTTTAAGAACAAAGTCTAGTGTTTGTTACATTTAAAGATATAGGTCTGAACACATTCTAAATGCAAATAGATGAAGTTCCTAAATGTAACATAGTAATATTATTATTAATATGGATCCAAATGGTAGTGCTGTCACTTATTTAGGCTGCCCAGTAAATAAGTCCCCCATGCAACTGGAGGCATAGTCATACTTTTTAAGATAAGCTAGCTAAAATAAGTTAATTTCTACCTTGCATAACAAGAACACGTAGGCAATGATCTTTGAGAATTTTTGTCATTGGTTTATTTAGGGTGTGGTACGACCACTGCTGTTCAAAGGTATTATGCTCAGGAGGAGACAAATGCACACTTCAAAATGAATAGGAGAACAGACAGACGTCTTCATTAAATCTAGCAGTCCCATGTTTTATTTGGGAGGATTTCAATTAGGGATGGGTACCGAAACCCTGTATCAAACGGGCCCCGGGACTAAATTATGAAAGACCGTGGCAGAGCCCACATACGTAGTTAACTAAGTGATACGAACATGGGTTGATGATTGAAAGTTACCATTAGCCAGCTGATTGTTCAGCTTTGGGTGCGTTCATGAATTTTATCTGAAATGGCGGAGCATCATCTAGACGGTCATTCATAAATTCAGTTTAATTTGAAGAGCGTTCTGTTCAAGGTGGAGCTTTTGGCTCGATAGTTTAATAAATAACAACAGATCACATTTTATTTGGTATATTTTGTTGAGTAAAATCTGGGACGCTCTGTTCCGAGTGCTCTGATCTGAGATCAAATGTTAATCTTTATCCAGAAGAACTGGAACTGCAGCCTACCTGCATGCCCAACCGCGGTGTTATATCTATATCACAGTATTTTCTTTTACAGTAAACAGTTGTTTATTTATTTTGTTTTACATTTCCATAATCCCAATTTGTTTAAAGCATTGCTGTTTATTTATAGTATATAATAGTGAGTTTTAAAAAAAAAAACAATGTTATTTTATTCCTTCTAAAATCTAAAAAGTACTGATAAGAATATCGTTAAAGTACCGGACCGATAAGGCGTAGGCCTATTGTTAAAAGTAGTAGTACGTTAAACTCTTAACAATACCCATCCCTTATTCCCTTATCAACGTACGTCTTGCCTCTTCTTGCTCGTTATCCCTAAGATGCTTTAAAGGGGAATTTCTTTCAAAAACAACAACAAGTTCATTATTTTCCTCAAACTGGACAAGTGAGAGAAGTTTCATAATGGTGTTCCATATTCTGAACACTGATAAAGTGCATTCTGAGAAAGCACACCCATGACATCAGAGGGTGTATTGTTTGGATTTTCTATCCTAAAAATGAATGTACCTTTCCAGTTTTGCATTCCATGAAGAATCTGTACAATCTCGATCGCTGTATGGGAACAGATAGGTTTGTCCTCTTTTTAAGGAGCCATTTGGCATGTTTCAACAATGTTTATTTTGTTATTTAAGGCAGAGATGTACTGTAAATAACATTTGAAGCAAAATGTTAAGTGAACTGTCTTGCATTCTTAAATATGCATTTTAGCTTTTGTTGTATGTTTTCAGCTCTTAATTTTGTGTGTGTTTGTGTAAGAGAAGGGTGGTATGGGTCTTTATCTCTTTGGAATTAGACCCGTAGCCCTTTTTCTTATCTTTTTGTCCTGTTTGTTCAGACCATGCAATCTTTTACCCTCACCGCTCCCTCCACCTCTGTGCCAATAAGTACAAGAGGATTAACCTATTAGCTTTCATAATTCATCCCTCTCTTATTTCACATTCCACTTGCGGTTCTGTTTGATGTGGGCCTTTTTCCTCTTCAGTCAGTTAAGATCCAGGACTGGGATTCTGGTGGTTCTAAAGCCAATGGATGTAAATTATCGCTTTATGTGCAGGGTTGACAATGGCCATAACAATTTTCAACGAAGCGATGACTGTTGATGTGGCATTTTTTTGGTTTTCTTCTGTGGCGTCACAAAGAGTAACAGCGTTGTCTTAGTTGACCTTCACATGAATCACACAATTACAATCGGCAGCTTGAAGGCCCCAATGATCTGCCTAAGTGCAGTAGCAAAGGCAGATTGTTTCTGGTGTCAAACATTGTGTAGCCAAATGTCGATCTTTGTCACATCTTATTTTTAAAACAAAGAAACATTCTCTTCTTCCACTTTACCCCATAAGTAAAGGACCAGTTATTCTCTTGCTCCAAAAGACTGGTGTAAATCTATTGATAATATTTGATCTTACATACACAATAGATTCACAAACCCACAGGAGTTACATTGAAGAGGTCAAGAGCAAAAATGTGTGTGTGTGTGTGTGTGTGTGTGTGTGTGTGTGTGTGTGTGTGTGTGTGTGTGTCACCCCCCCACCCCCCACCCCCACCCCCCAAACGACATTAGTTACTGTATTTAAATGATTGGCTGTATATTTAACATGAAGCTTATCATGACTGGAGAACCGCCTGCTTTGAGATTCCATCCTCCCATGTGCTATTGATTCGAGGACAGTGTGTAGTTCTTATCTCTATTCTGCCCTACATTTGACCCTGGCTTTGTTCAATCCATATAAAGAATAGGCTCCTCCTGACACTTGGCTGCAGCCCACAATTCTTATGCCAGGTCGGCGCAATCATTATAATTTCTTTTACATGAAAGTGCTCAGGATCCGGATGTGACGAGACTGTCTTTGTATTTGCTGTGTAACTCAAGTGAGTTTTGTAGATTGTAATCCAGCCACCCAGTTGTGGTGGCCTAATCAGGTGTGACATTAAATTCGGCAAATTTGCATTTTTTCCTCAATTGCTTTTGTTGTCTCAACTGCTTGTTTCCTTGACATTTCCTTGATGTGGCCGTTTTAGTCAGTGCATTGCTGATGTACTTTCATAGCCTCAGTTCTCGTTCTGACAAAAAGTCAAACTAATATGAATCTATTTTTTCCCCTCACCGTCCTGTTCTCTTTTGTTTTTCATTTGCTGTGCTCTGAGTTAAATTGAATCCATAAGAGCAAACTATTCAGCAGAGATATTAGGTGTCTGACTCTTTGCTTTGTCTCTCCACCAAATCCTTGTAGATGCCTGCTCACACGTCAGATCTCAGTGACATGCTCTCTGTCCGTCCAGCCACTGGGGTGCCTTTGTTCAGTGCTATACTGCTCTGATAGCCACTAATATCCTGCTACTTAGGGAACAGGGTGGAGATACGTTCTTCTAAGGAGCCCAACCTCAGAGGTGCATGCCTTTAACGGCCCCTGTCTTCCTGACACCACACTGAAGACCCCCATACCTCCAAACCGCTTCCCAACAGCTGAATCCTCTCAGGGCCCTTTTGACTCTCACTTGCAGCGGCACCAAATACCTCAAAAAGAGACGTTCCCCTTCTGATTAGAGCTTCTTCACGGGCCAGGAAGGGGAAAGAAGGTGTCCCGGTGTGGAATTGTACGCTCCCTGGAGATGAAGTTGCAAGCTGTGATGGAGAACCTGCACAGGCAGCAGAGGGCCAAGTTGCTGATGGAGGTGGAACAACAGCAGCAGCAGTCCGCCTGCCACGCAACACAGGGAAGGTTGGCCCCGTCCGTGGGGGGAGGAGTAGGAGTAGATCAGTTAATGGAGAGCCCTGCACCACCTGAGGCCGAGCTCGCCCAGATGTCTGCGCTTGCGGCCATGCGAGCAGTGGCTGCTGGGCTGCAGAGGGAGTCCGATAGCCCCATGTCACAGCGCAGCAGCGGCGGTGAGGAAGAGGACGAGTATGATGATGATGATGAAGACGAGGAGGGAGAGGAGCAGTACAAAGAGATGATGGGTTCTGAAGAGGAGGAGCAGATGTGAGTATTTTTTTTTATTATTATTTTTGTGGTAGCGGACAGACTGTGATGGAGCAAGGTAAAAAGTTTGGGATTTAAAATAAGACTGTGATTGGAAACTTTGTGGAAAATGTATTGTGAATGATGTAGCAGAGTACAATATTTTGTATGTGTATGTCATAATTTAAATGTATACAGTAATAGCCAAAACCCTTTGCTTCAGCAAACAAAAGTGGGATGAGGAAGACTTTGACGGAGAGATGGAAGAGGACTACAATGAGGACCTGAGCGAGGAAAGCCTGCCCACAGGTCGAGATGCTGTGGCCCCAGGGAAGGGTATTTTACTGCTGCCCCACCGCCAGCTCCACCCTCACTCACAGCTCCTAAAGTCCAGGCCTTGTTTGGAGCACGAGCCCAAGGTGTCAGTCCTACCTCCCCTCGCTCCACACAGCCAGCTTCGAGGCCAGGATCACGGAGACTGGACCTATGAGGAGCAGTTCAGACAGGTTAGAATGGTAACGAAGGGAAGGGGAGGATAGAGGGCTTCTAAAAGCATGAGCCGATCTGTGTTTACTGTAAACATGTGGTGTGTTTAATATGATGTGGGAAGATCAAATGCCAAATTGTGATTTCCTGTGAAAGCTGTAGACATCTTTTGTTGTTGTAATGGAAAACTATTTAAGGATACCAATAAGGTGGTAAATTACTTAATTATTACAAGCACAGAATACTAAGTTAGGGAAAGAGGCCACATTCAAGGAAAAGGTATAAGTTCAATGAGACGCATAAACACAGCCCTACCATATCAGTGGTGGTGAAAGGAATCCTCTATGCTTAGCCCTGATTACGTAAATATTGTTGGCAGTTACATAATCTGGTGCCATTTGAATTTTTTTTTTTGCTGCTGCTGAGATAGCATTAGACAAGCCAATAGTATTATCTCATTCGTTAGCCTTACTTAGAATGTTTGTCTTTTGCTCTTAAATGCTGTTTCTAACTTTGTTTTGTTTTATGGAAAGTATCTACTTAGAATGAATGGTTTAGTGTGTTTAGGCTCCCCCGGAGGAAGGGGTTAAGACGGCACAGTTTATTTTAGGCAGGTGGGTGGAGGCAGTTGGAATGTGCCTGAGGGAGAGTGATTATCTGACCATTCTCGATAGAGACAAAAAAACGAAATGTCTCCAGTCTATGTCAGTTGGCGCTCTTCCAAACTGAAAACGACCTCATACAAAGAAACTCATTATACAGGTGTGCTAAATGCAGTATCCAGGTGGACTACTGTCCCATTGTACTCTTTCTGAAATGATCTCTTAGTCGAAAAGTTCCACTTCCTCAGGTCGTCTTGGAGTCTGTTTGGAGTGGATGCCTGAAATGTGTGGCAATTAATTAGTCAAAATATGATTTATATAATTAGTTGCCAGTAACTCATATCAGGTGTGACGTTTTAATAAAATATTGGTTCATATATATTAAATCGATTTTTTGGCTAGTGCGTGCAACATCATTTGAACATCACATTATTTGAGTGAAACCTTTCCCACCCCAACGTTTAGTACCCATAAGCACACTTGCCACTGATATTCAGATATTGCAACTCTTGTATTACTTTGCCCACTTTATTCCAATAATGTTTGCTATGCCCATAACCTAGGGAATCTTTTTCTCTATACTAGTAGGCTAAAATTAATTTATCAGGACAGATCTGCTCCTTATAGTGCACTTTACTAAAGAAGCACAGAAGTGAAACCAAAGCTCTTTAACAAATGGCCGAACAGTGTCCAAAGCTACCCTTTTAACATTTGTTCATAAAAACATTGGGATTTTACATAATTTGGCAGGTAATATAATAAAAGCTCTTATAACTATTCTGGGACACAATCATTTTTACGTTTATTTGAACTCAACAACATTTAACCTTCCTTCTGTCCACTGCATTTCCTTCCTCCTATTACCATCCTCAGGCCAAAACATTATTTGAAGTCCCCTCCATCGTTTCTCTGGCCCCGCAGCTTAAATGCAAACAGCAGGGCTGGTGGGGCACAGATGGACAATAAGGAAGAAATCTCTTTAAAAATTAATCGCACTCACAATGATCAGGGTGAGCAGAAGGAAGTTTACATTAAAAATAGATTGATTGCATGCACTCACACTCTCCCATACACACACATACCCAGAGAGAGAGAGGGGGGGGGGGCTTGTCAATGACCACATGAAGTAGAGGGTAAATTGAAGTCAATACAGAGTGACACTTATCCCTGTTATACAGCCATGCACTTAAGCTATTGAATTATTTGCCGTTATTTTCTCTCAAGACATCCTTCAATTTGCTGCTCTATTCAGCATTCATAAAGTACAGTGACGTGTCGGACAGTGGACGGGCGTTTTGGATGCATAAAACACTATGCATCATAAACAGCTAACATTTCTACCCTGTCTACTGTCTACTGTCTACCCTGTCTAAGTTATTGCTGCCTTTCTTTTTAATACCATCCTAGTCAACATAACATGAAGTCCTTACGCAACATTTCCCTTGGCCCTTCGACAAAAACAAATCTTTTGTCAAGGGTTGTCAGACAGCAGAATATAATGCTTTCAATTATAGTCACCGTTGAACTGCTACATTCATACAGATTTGTGCATTAAAATGGCCAAATTCTGACTAGGTCTGAGGGTGGCACAGAATTTCTGTTGACTTAAACGTGGGGTAGGCAGTTTATTTTTGGCATCATTGGGCAATAATTCCATATTAACCGTGCAGCATATTCTAATTCAAGTGGTCTGAGAGAACCTCTACTCCTGCCCTCCTCTTGGCTCTGTTTACAGGCTTATCTAAAAAAAATCTAGCCCGTGATGGTACACTTTGGCCAATCACAGGTCATTTTAGAGAGAGGGCGTTCCTATTGGCTGTTCTACAAATGCATACGCGCCTTCACGTCCCTTCAGACAGTAACAGTGTGATTCAATGGCGGAAAATCTTGCAAAAAAAAAAGTTGCTATTCCAGCATCGGCAACAACTGCCTACACTACAAAGCAACTCAAAAAAAGGAAGACGGACTTATCAAAAAGAGAGTCTAAAAGAGACTCTGGCAATAAACGCAATAGAACACGTGTAAATATCGGTGAAGCGTTTCAGAGATGGAGAGAACTCCGAGATTGTATCGGCCACAATTTGGATTTGGGAGCTTGCCGTTATGGGGTTCCATTTAATGCCAAAATTATCCAACTGGCTTTGCGTTTGCCGCTGGCTATTGCGTTGGCTTTAAACATTACATTTGTAGTTGCCTATTGCGTTGGCTTGTACAATACATTGTTGCCTATTGCTTTGGCTTTGTGCAATGTGTTTGTCGTTGCCTATTGCTTTGGCTTTGTACAATGAGTTTCTTGTTGCCCATTGCGTTGTGGTTTGTATTGAAAATGCGGGTAGTTACACACAGCCTTCCACCAGCGATATGTTTACATCGCTGTTGTTAGTTATGGCATTCCATTAATGCCAAAGTTATGCAATTGGCTTTGTCCTTGGCTTTTGGGTCGGCTTTATACATTGCGTTGGTCGTTGATTTGCGTGTAGTTGCCTATTGCATTGGCTTTGTACAATGCGTTTCTCGTTGCCTATTGCGTTGGCTTTGTGCAATGTGTTTCTTATTGCGTTCATTTGTAATTTGAGAGTAGTCTAAGTACATTTACATACATTTCCTTGCCATTATCATGCAATTGTAGCTTTGGGCATTTCACCCCCAAGCAGGCATTTGGATTTTGTTTATTTATAACCCAATTTAAAGAATAGGGTTAACAACATTGCATTTGGAGTGTCATCTCGTTGTGAGCCTTAATGTAGTCAAAGGGTTAGTCAAATCAACTGAATATGTGTAACAATGATTTGATTTACCAATTTGTACATAAACATTCTTGTAACTTGAACCTTTTAGAATCTAACCTGTATGTGTGCACAAAGATGTCATGTTGATTTGACCACTGACTGGGTGGCTCATCGGGTTTAGGCGCACACCACAAAGGCTAGTCCAGATGGCTCATTGGGCTAAGGCGCACACCACAAAGGCTAGTCCTGGTGGCTCATCGGGCTAAGGCGCACACCACAAAGGCTAGTCCTGGTGGCTCATCGCGCTAAGGCGCACACCACAAAGGCTAGTCCTGGTGGCTCATCGGGCTTAGGCGCACACCACAAAGGCTAGTCCTGGTGGCTCATCGGGCTAAGGCGCACACCACAAAGGCTAGTCCTGGTGGCTCATCGGGCTAAGGCGCACACCACAAAGGCTTGTCCTGGTGGCTCATCGGGCTAAGGTGCACACAACAAAGGCTTGTCCTGGTGGCTCATCGGGCCAAGGCGCACACCACAAAGGCTAGTCCTGGTGGCTCATCGGGCTAAGGCGCACACCACAAAGGCTAGTCCTGGTGGCTCATCGGGCTAAGGCGCACACAACAAAGGCTTGTCCTGGTGGCTCATCGGACTAAGGCGCACACCACAAAGGCTAGTCCTGGTGGCTCATCGGGCTAAGGCGCACACCACAAAGGCTAGTCCTGGTGGCTCATCGGGCTAAGGCGCACACCACAAAGGCTTGTCCTGGTAGCTCATCGGGCTAAGGCGCACACCACAAAGGCTAGTCCTGGTGGCTCATCGGGCTAAGGTGCACACCACAAAGGCTAGTCCTGGCTCTGTTCTAGTTCTGGCTCTGGCCTTTTGACGCATCTCTCCCCTTCTCTCTATCCCACCTTTTCTTGTTTACCTACTGTCCTGTCAAATAAAGCAAAAATGCCTCTCTTTTTACCATACATATTTATATATATATATATATATGACGATACAGATTAGTGGAACTTGGCATGTCAAGCAAACTAAAGACTAAATGCAAAAGAAAAACTGGCATGGGAAGACACATGAAACTCAGGCTCAGGAGAAACATAGAGCAAGGGGGGAAGATTGTGTGGAAGAGGGCGAGGCTTGGAAAAAGAGCAGAGGGGTTAGCATTTGATCCGGAGCCAAGAAGAACATGTTGTAAGTGTTGGCTTTTGGCAGCATGCAAGATGGATGAAGTCCAGCACGAGGTATGCAGTGTTGAGCTGTGATTTCAGTTTCAGAATTGTAGAGCCAAGGAGCTACTGGAAATGGGCAGGCACTCAATATAACAGGGAAAGGAGGTTAGGAGCAGCAATGTAAACAGAGATTGCATAGAGACTGAGGCCAGCTCTTTTTCCTGTTCTCGTTATATGGCTTTGTTTATATATTTCAAGGCAGCCTTTTCATGGTAGGTGCTCTGCAGGGTTGTGATTTGGACCTAAGTAGCCATAGATCTCCTGGGGATGGATTAACGTGTATAGCTGGATTGTTGTCTCCAACCCAAACACCTGCACACGCACGCACGCACGCACACACACAAATAATGCCCTGAAAAAAGGTCAGGATATTTTCTACAACTGTATTTTTCTCGGGATGTCTGAAATTCACTGTGTGGACCTGTGCTGCGATAAAGGGACAGACATATGATTACTCTAATTTGCTCTGGATGACAACACCACGATGTGAAATCTTATAGAAACCCTGATTGGAAACATTTGTTCTCTTATAAAATTAGTGATTGTAAGCTCTGTTGGTCTTGTCAATGTCCAAGAGATATGCTGCTAGATCTCAATCTTCGAACAGCCACGTGGATGGAGGGAGTATTTTCTAGATGATGCTGGAAGAACACCCATTTACCATTAAGCTCATTGGACAGCCTCTTATTCATTCTGGTAAAAACTGTAAGGGTCAGACCTTTTGAAGCTCTGCTACACATACATGGTCAACAGCACTGTGAAGTTTGGCCCTAAGTCACCAGACCAGACATGGTTGTCTGTTCGACTTTCGCTTTTTCCACACATAAGATGATAGTTATATAGGTCTTTATGTTGTTTCAATGTGTGTGACTGTGGCTTGAACTCTGGCAGTCCTCTATCTGTGTCTATCTGTCCTGTCACTAAATACATGATTATCACGTCATCTCTTCTGGGGCTGAGTAAAGGCTTTCAGAGTTTGTCACATACGCGCATTAGACTGCAATCTGGTTCTGGCATTTTCAGGCTTTCAAATTAATGGCTCAGAACAGCTTCCATTTGAGGGTGGTTGTGTTTTATAAAAGATTGATTCAAAAGGGATCAGATTGTTAGCACAATTCATTGTTTTCGTTTTTTTGTTCCTTAGTCATGTTCCATTCCGTTAAAAGAAATCATTGCTACACCCACTCCTGTCCTGTGAAACTAGCTGGTTCAGTTTCACCTCGCCCCTTTTTGGTATTCATAAATGTGATACAATTCATTAACAGTACAGTTTGAAAAGGCCCCCTGGCATCAACCCCCTTACTCACCGATACATGACTTGGATTCTCAACACGTACGTGCTTAGCAAGCGCACAGCTATTTCCGAATCTTATAAATGTCTGAGCTACACCAGCAGCTGCTCTTGAGAGCAAATGAAATACATGTAGTGTCAAATAGTGCTCATTCTATTTAAATGTCATGTCCTGTCTACTGATTTTCACTCTATTCATGTCAACAGAAGATGATGTTAAATCCCTTTACCATAGAGATGAGTCATCAAACACTGTTGAAACTTAACCTACAGTTACCAACAAAAGTTGATTTAAGTAATTCAACATTGTTACAACTTCGTACAAATAAACCTGTAATGTATGTTAATCCTAAAAGTTCACCTATATAATTCTGTTTGACTCGTGACTCTCTCATATGCCCTCTAACATATGCTGTTTGTGTTCAACTGTTTTTGTCTGTTCCCTGCCAACAAGTAGCTTTACTAAACATACCAGTTGTACATTTCTTTTCACTTATTTTCACCTGTTGTACATTTCTTTTTCACTATTGGTTATTGATGCACAGCTTGGCTAGTTGTTGAGCTATAAGGTTAGTTAAAGCAGCTGTAGGTAGTTTCTTATAAGAGTTGGTTTTGGCTGCCTTTACGCTTGGGCTTGCAGTAATTATTTTCCCTAACCGTTGCAAATAAGACATGCAGAATGCTTGTGGTCACTGCATATCGCTAACATGATCAACGAATATACTCCAAGTATGGGCATGCCTTCTTAATTTATTGACTCACTTCCATGTGCTGTAAAGCAAGGCACAATCCAATTGCCTATTTGACACCCTAACCCTTGGCCCTAGCCCTTCGTTTTGCTTTTCGACTTGCCCCTCGAAACGGAGTCACAAGGGCTAAGGGTTGAAATCTGGCTCTACGAATTGGGACAACCCTTGATGATCCTCATACGTCATCAGTAGTCGTGGAAGGCATTGATTTGACAAAATAGACAAAAAAACAAAAAAATACATAAGCAGTTTGTTGCCGGACATTTCAAATCTCACAATACCGTCTTCCTGCGTGGGCATCCTTTTTCGTTGTCAGCAGCCAATCGGGGGGAAAAAATGAAAAAGAAGACGGCTAGCTCAACGCCTGGGAATGCTGGTGGATTAGTTTGAGATTTGTATGATAAACTGCAAACAAGTTGTGTTGTAGTTAGCCTATATATACACATGCTAACTAGCAAGTATAGTAACTTAGTAACTAACATTAATGATGGGTCAACCCATTTGTGATACACACATAATGACAAATTAACAACCATTTACTTCATCGATTTGTGGGATGATCTGTATGCAAGTCTGACAGTCAGGATAGAATACCATACACATACATTGTGAGTGACTATCAACATGTTTTGTTTTTTTTACAGGGCAAGACAGAACCTTTTTACAGGTTGCATCCTTCTAGTTCTGGGTGATGGTAGCTTTCCCTGTTTGGACTCACCAATCTGTCTAATCACCCTACAAAGAGCCCATTAATGGACACATCCAGGGTGCTTCAGTTATTATCCTTAACATAAGAAGCAATTATTCATGCTCACAAACAATCTGACAGAAAGAAAATATTGCACTTTATTAATCCGCATTGGCATCAGTCAGCTTAATTTTCACTGTTACACTCTTATCACCTAACAACATTGTCATGTCGATTCAGGTATAAAGGTATTGTGCGGTTCTGATTACGCCTTACTCTCTTCTTATGGTGCTTCTGCTCTTTAGCACTATCCTGTGATACAAAATCCACCATACAATTTGTTTTCCTCCTTATATTCTTTTTCGGTGTAGAGGTTGGGGAACTTGGGGTAGAAATGGGAGAGGCTGCCATGAAGATGTGCCCAAAGTGGAGGGTTCGGACTCTGGTGTCAGCACTCATTGTGAGCAATACAATATCCTGAAAGAAAACAAAACATATGAGAATGAATTATATGCCAGAACTGGATGATATGGCCATGTGTTACGTATAACTATGTTAACTTAATTTCTGTGAAACAAGGATGTGTCCATTCTCATATCAAAAGATCAATAATAATAAAAAAATGTATACCAGGCTGTTTGTTCAGATTGATCAGATTTAAAACAAAATAATGCTATTGCTTGGGATAACTGTAAACTATAAGGGTGACAAGCCCATATTATCAAAATAACAGATATGTTTATTTTATTGCATGGAGGACAGTTGAATCATACTGAAAATAGCATGTGTTCAGGGGTTTTTTCTAGCTTTACCTCCCTTCTATTGCATTAACGGTATTATGTGAATGACATTTGCCATTTATCTGATGGAGCTAGAAAAGCATGAAAGCTCACAATTCGTTCAAAACGTATGTTTCACGCTATCAATCGATCAAATAAGTTATCAAATAAAGAACAACACTGCTTCATAACATAACCAAGCCACTGGTCAAAAGCAGTGCTCTGTACTGTGTAAGCTAGCAATTGGTACCATCCCAGTCTGCACTGTTGTTAGAGGAGCTTCGCTGCTGCTGGACCTGAGTTAATTTCGTGCATATTTCATATCGATATGCCATCATAGTGGGGAAGTACAACATGGAAATATAAACAAATCAGCCTGTGTTGAAACATTAGCTAACTAGCCAGAAACAATAGCAAACTAGCGATCTTTTTGTTATGCTTGTTATAAAGAAAATGTCTATAATAAATTGAAATGATATTAAACTAAGAAGATACGAGGGTTATCGTAATTTTTTACTCTTTATTAGCAAAGAAAATACTTACATTTGTGGTTTTCTTTTTCTTACCAGTGAAGTATGCCTCCATCTTGCCGGTGATTCGCAAGGCTTTTTGGGAGATTTCTTATAACCCTCGTTTTCAAGTGTGCCTTTGGAAAATCTCCGTTTCGAGGGCTACTTGACCCTTCCCCTAACCCTTAGCCCTCGATGACAAGTGAATTGGGACAACACTAGCCCTACGCGTGAAAGCGCAAAACGAAGGGTTAGGGCTAAGGGTTAGGGCCAAGGGGTGTAAAATAGGCAATTGGGATTGGGCCCAAATCTTCAAAGTTTTGCGGGAGATCACGCCCGACGGCAGGCAATATTTTATATTGAATGAAGAGGACTGATCTGAATGGTGACTTTTTTTTAATTCTCCCGTAGACGTTACAATGTGCAAACCGTATAAAGTTATTGATAATACGTTAATACAAAAAAAGTTGCCTATGGTGGCTTTAAGGAGGGACAATTAATCATGCTAACTAGGAATTTGGCAGGACACGTTATTTGTAGTTTTTCTGAGGAACTTTACTTTTATTGTGCAACTTTGTGCATTAGTGTGGATACAGTTAGGCCCAAAAATATTTGGACAGTGACACAATCTTCATGATTTGGGCTCTGCATGCCACCACATTGGATTTGAAATGAAACAACTACAACGGAATTGAAGTGCAGACTTTAAGGTTTAATTCAAGGGGTTGAACAAAAATATATGATTAAACATGTAGGAATTGTAGCTATTTTTATACAAACGCTCCTCATTTCAGGGGCTCAAAAGTAATTGGACAAATAAACATAGCCCTAAGTAAAGTGTTACTTTTCAATATTTTGTTGAGAATCCTTTGCAGGCAATGACTGCCTGAAGTCTGGAACCCATGGACATCACCAAACGCTGGGTTTCCTCCTTTGTGATGCTTTGCCAGGCCTTTACTGCAGCGGTCTTCAGTTGTTGCTTGTTTGTGGGTCTTTCTGCCTTAAGTTTTGTCTTGAGCAAGTGAAATGCATGCTCGATTGGGTTGAGATCTGGTGATTGACTCGGCCATTGCAGAATATTCCACTTCTTTGCTTTAAAAAAACTCCTGGGTTGCTTTTGCAGTATGTTTTGGGTCATTGTCCATCTGTACTGTGAAGCGCCGTCCAATCAACTTTGCTGCATTTGGCTGAATCTGAGCAGAAAGTATATCCCTATACACTTCAGAATTCATCCGGCTGCTTCTGTCTTTTGTCACATCATCAATAAACACAAGTGACCCAGTGCCATTGGAAGCCATGCATGCCCATGCCATCACACTGCCTCCACCATGTTTTACAGAAGATGTGGTGTGCTTTGGATCATGAGCTGTTCCAATTCTCCTCCAAACTTTCTTCTTCCCATCATTCTGGTACAGGTTGATCTTAGTCTCATCTGTCCAAAGAATGCTGTTCCAGAACTGGGTTGGCTTCTTCAGGTGTTTTTTGGCAAAGTCAATTCTGGCCTTTCTATTTTTGAGGCTGATTAATGGTTTGCACCTTGTGGTGAATCCTTTGTATTTACTCTCATGAAGTCTTCTCTTTATGGTAGACTTAGATACTGATACACCTACTTCCTGGAGAGTGTTCTTCACTTGAGTGGATGTTGTGAAGGGGTTTTTCTTCACCATGGAAAGGATTCTGCGATCATCCACCACTGTTGTCTTCCGTGGACGTCCAGGCCTTTTTGAGTTCCCAAGCTCACCAGTGTACTCTTTTTTTCTCAGAATGTACCAAACTGTTGGATTTGGCCACTCCTAACATTTCTGCTATCTCTCTGATGGATTTCTTCTTTTTTTTCAGCCTCAGGATGGTCTGTTTCACCTCCATTGAGAGCTCCTTTGACCGCATGTTGTGTGTTCACAGCAACAGCTTCCAAATGCAAACGCCACACCTGGAATCAACTCCAGACCTTTTAACTGCTTAATTGATGACAGGTTAATGAGGGAAGAGCCCATGCAGCGTTGTTATTTTTTTTTTGCAGCCTTCTGAGTCAATTGTCCAATTACTTTTGGTCCCTTGAAAAAGAGGCGGCTACGTATTAAAGAGCTGTAATTCCTAAACCCTTGCTCCAATTTGGATGTGAATACTCTCAAATTACAGCTGAGAGTCTGCACTTCAAGCCCATATTAATTATATAATTGTATCCTGAATATGTTTTCGTAAACAGCTAAAATAACAAAACTTGTGTCACTGTCCAAATATTTTTGGGCCTAACTGTATGTAAATGGGATATGTATTGGGCCATATAAAGAGGAACAATACAGTGTGAGAATAAGGCCGATCATGTGTCCATGCTCACTAAGCATATCTAGACCCCTCCTTGTTATTATAGATAAGTCGCATGTTCTTTCCCCTCCCAACCTTCCCCTCCCCCACCCCCACCTTCCACTGAATTTCTCTGTTTTTGAAAGCAGGAACTCTTTTTTCTCTCTCTTTTTGCATGAATCTGCAAAGGTTTTTGCATGTGAGGGAGAATGTTTTTGCTTTTGTACTTAAGCTTGTACCGATTTAATTGGAGAGAGAGAGTGATCCGGATTGTTTTTTGATGTCTGCTTTTAGCAAGTCTAAATGGAACAACTTTGGTGGGCTAGCATGCAAGCACTACACATTTACACCTACCATTGTGTAGGTGTGTTTCCACATGCTGGCAGGGCCAACGGGGATTGGCAGGTGTAAAAGGGTGGCTAAGCATTTCAAAGTGAACGTCTCAGCGGACAAGCCAGCATTTGGGAGTGTCCCTCTTGATGTCTGTGTGGAGATTAGGTTCACATGACAGTTGTTGCAGGATGATTTGCATCCGAAATGCATGCTACTAGTGTTTCCCTGTAAACCGGTAAAAAATGTAGCTTGTCTGACTCGGTTCACTGTTTCATTGTCCTGTTTTACTGTTTCATTTTTCACTGGATTTTTACTTGACCTATACAAGAAAAGTGGGCATAGCTCAGTACAGTTGTCAGATAAGCCATTCACTGACAACTGACTAGGTACAGACTAAAGTCAGTCTAAAGTCGTGAACATGATTAGATCAGAGGAGGTTGACAGGAAACACTCCGACTGACTGAAACTAGCGGGTACTAAACAGAGTAGTTAAAGAATGCGGCAAACACAACTTTATGCTTTTGTCTCATTGAACTACCTATTTTTGCTGAAAACAGTTGGGGGGGGGGGGGGGTGTTTCCTATATCGGAACATGTACATACTGTGCACTTTATATTGAATTTACTTGTGATGTGAAAATGTACAGCCTTGCTCACGCCCAATTCAGATAAACAGATTGTCGCATTCCTCATTAGTCTCATAGAGGCTGGTCTCCTGTCCTGACTGAGGCGTTTTCATTATCTGATTGGTTGCCTAGTTAACAGTACCGCATGTAAGGAAAGTGATACATTGGCACCTCACTGACGTGAAAATGGGTGCACAGTGGCTCTCAAAGCATGTTTTTAATATTGTATACTGTCCCACACCATAGAACTAGCTTAGCCTGTCTTTCATTATATTTCCATTAATTCCCCTTGTCTTGTTTCCACAATGGACATTCTCTGTTCAACATTAATCTATAGATGGGTTAATGTCACAACGCCATGAAGGTACTGTTTGTCATACATGCTAGATTCTTTGAGGTCCTCTCTTGTTTACACAAAGCTGTAGCCATAAGAAATCTCATCGTGTTTAATGAATTCTGTTTTATGTCATGATCAGTCTGGTGGCTGGTCAACTACATAAGGCTGAGCATCGTTTAGGTGGTCTGAAGTTGGCCTTGGTGGTTACTTAGCCAATTAGAAGTGCAGAAAGGTGAAGGAAATACATAAAACAGTGTGTCTGCGTATGTCTGTGAGAAAAAGAGAGGGGAAGACTGAAGGGGAGCCATTTCCGAGATTTATGATGCGGCATTCCTCTAAGCGCCAGCATCCTGTAATTAAGACTAGCCTCCAGCCCCTACATTAGCTCCCCTCCCCCCAGCCCCAGTCATCCTGGCCCCATACCCCATCCCTCCCCACCCCACCCCCATTATCGCTCTGATAATAAGATCTTAAGGCAGTTTGGTGTCGCTAATGAACGCTAAACGCACCAAAGAGAAGGGTCTGTTTGTGGTTACAGCAAGAGACCTGGATAGCGTGCTGGGGCGAGAATGCAGTTTGGCTAAATGTTCTGAGTCAAGGCATTTCAATGATGTGTAAAGTTGCATAATGTATTTTAACAAATGTGTAGGGTACATCATTAAGGTAATGCTACTTTGTGTGCTTTATTTGATTGCAATACCCTGGTCATCCGTAAATATAACTAATCGTGAATCAAACTGTCCTGAAATAAAGTTTTAAAGGAGCGACATAATATATGTGACCAGCCTCACTGTAACCCCTCTGAATATGTAGCCCTAAATATTCTTACTGTTAACTTCCTAACTTCTCAGCTCTGGACCTGCTAGAAGCTGGACCACATCAGGTTTGTCAGGCAGCCTTCTCCTCATCCTCTCTTTCTCTCATTAATTATTCCCTTCTTTTTCTCTTTCATGTTCTCTGTATCTGTCTCCTTGCCATTTTGTGGAAATAATAGTCCAGTCAAGTCAAATGTATTTGTAAAGCACAAAACCACTCACATTGACCAAACCAAAGCAGGCAATAGCACGCAACCTCACAAGTAATCTGTCTAGCTATAACCCATTCAGTCGTACTTAGTTGATCTCCCTCTGTCCTCCCTGCAGCTGTACGAACTGGATGGGGACCCGAAGAGAAAGGAGTTTTTAGACGAACTCTTTAGCTTCATGCAAAAGCGAGGTATGTCACTGTGTTATTAATGGGAAGGGGGGGGGGGGGTTTATGGTTAGGGTTGTCTGTCTTGCTCCCAGTCCTAGCATCATGCCGTATCCATTGGATTTTTCACAAATTTGTGCCTTTATTTCTTCAGGGTCATATAAATGCATTTGTTTCCTTTTGTTGTAGGATTTTGTCTGGCTGTGTGGTTAAATATCTCTCTAGTAGGGCTGCACGATATGAGGAAAATGTGTGGTATGCGATAACGTTATTGAATATTGTGTTTACGATATAACTTGAGATAAATCAACATATATTCAAGTGTACACAGTTCTGCCTTTCTGCTGCTTTAAGTATACTGCTCAAAAACAACAATGCCTATTGAAAAAATTTAAGGAAACCAACATCCTTTGAACAAATTGAACATGTTCCTTAAAAATAATGCACCATTAAAAAATATATTAATGATAATTACTTTTAAAGTGCAGTTTCCCCTCCTACCCAGCTCCCAGCTCCTTTTCCTACTATGTCTCCCCCATGCCCCCCAACCCTATGTCATTTGCACTGTTCAAACTTCTTGTCTACTCTTAATAATAATAATAATAATAATAATAATACATTGAATTTATAAGGCGCCTTTCAAGGCACTCAAGGTCGCCGTACAGTAATATAAAAAACAGTTCTCATAAAAATAATAAAAATAAATAAATAAATAAAATAAAATAAGATCAAAATAAGTAGTATACAATTAAAAGGCATGGAGCCTGCAATCGAGCATTAAAAAGCATCACGTGGGACAGTAAGCCAGCCTAAACAAATGGGTTTTGAGGTGGTTTTGGAAACAGGAAATTGAGTCCAGATTTTTGATGTCAGGGGGGAGGGAGTTCCATAGACGTGGGGCGGAGCAGCTGAAGGCTCGCGATCCCATGGTGGACAGACGAATTCGGGGGACGATCAGGTTGATGGAGGAGGTAGATCTGAGGGACCGGGTGGGAGTGTTAATATGAATGAGGTCAGACAGGTATGGAGGGGCTAGATTGTGGATGGCCTTGAATGTATGGAGGAGGATCACATCATGTCATTTAAATCACATCACATCTGATGTGATTTAAATCACATCACATCTTAATCACATCATGTCATTTAAAAAGAAGAAGAATTACATTTGTTAAATCTAGAGCCAAATAAAATATTGTAGTATTATGCGTTGTGTTTATCACACAAGTTGATATCACAATAACAATAAAAATATATATATAGTGTACAGCCCTACTGTCTAGCTCTATCTGTTTTCTCTCTCAATTAAATTTTATTTTTGCATGTAGTTTTGTTGCTTGTTTTGTTTATTTGTTCGTTTTTCTTTAAGTTGCATTGTTAGCTTTCGTCTAGACATCGTTTTCAGCTTTCACGTAGCATGGTGAATCTTCATTCCATTTGGAGATGATGGCTATGTGGTGGGCCAACTGCCTCCATGTTGCCAGCTAAACAATACTTGGGTATTGGCTTGGGAATGGATTCATTGTTCATTAACTTTATCAGAATTATTGTCTGATTTTTCAGCCATTTAACACTACCTTACCATGTAGTTTCGCACCATTTAATTACCCAAGTCAAGAGAGACTAGGCCACCATGCTGGTCTTATTACGGCGGCTGCTCCTTGTTTTTAATGCAGTAAGGCATGGTGTCTATTCGCGTCGTCTAGCCAGCTCAGATGTCTGTGATCGCCCTCTAGGGTATCACTTGGGTAATTCAAGAGCTTGATTGTCTTCATTAATTTTGTTATTTAGCAGACATCTTTCATTATGATCCACTCTGATTAAATTGCTAAAACCAGAAAGTGTACTCCTATCTCAGTTATTGTAGCAAACACAATTCCTTGAGGATGGTTTGGTTGGTAAATATTTAATAATCGTTTGATACCAAGATTTGAAGCTGAAATATTTGAATCAGGCATTATTTGACAGTACAGCAAGATCTTGCATGTGTTTTCCCTGTATCACCTTTAGGAACGCCTGTGAATCGCATCCCTATCATGGCTAAGCAGGTGTTGGACCTCTACATGCTTTACCAGCTGGTGACAGAGAAAGGAGGCCTGGTGGAGGTCATCAACAAGAAGCTTTGGAGGGAGATCACCAAAGGACTCAACCTTCCTACCTCAATCACCAGTGCTGCTTTTACCCTTAGGACACAGTAAACAATATCCGATATTCTCCTTAGAACTGACCTTGGAGATTGACAGCGTTGGCGCTTTCTGACATTTCTGACTAAGGGATGATTTGATTCAAGTCAAACACAAATCTTTATTAGCTTGTCACTCATAAAATAAACAGAACATGGAAAATGTTCTGTTCCTTTGGCTTGATTGCGTGATTTTTTACACATAATTTCAAGTTTTGCAAATTAAGGGATGCATTTTATTCTTAGATATTTTGACTGTTTATTGTGCTACAATGTGAATGGGACACAGTAATTGCCAACTCCAAATATGCTCCACTTTCAGGTACATGAAGTACCTGTACCCATATGAATGTGACAAGAGGAGCCTGAGCAAGCCCAATGAACTTCAGGCAGCAATTGACAGCAACAGGCGGGAGGGCCGGCGACAGAGCTTTGGGAGTTCCTTGTTCACCTATTCACCCAACGGGACCCCCACCATGCTCTCTTCGCCAAAGCTCTCCATACAAAATATGGGTATGTCTGTGGGCACAAATGGATCCCTGCTGACTCCCATCCAAAACATCAAAAAAGGTAATGCCAAGGCTTGCAGGTGTTGTGTATGATAACAATCACCGACCTAAAATCCATGGTTGGCAATTTAGGCCTACAGAGCATTGTTAAATATGTATAAACTAATGAAAAATGTGTTAAAGCGTTAATTTAGTTTTCTTTTCTTTAGATAAACTCCCTTCAGTTTCCAAAACCTAAAAGTTGTTTTTATTTTATTATATGATAAAAAATATTTACAGTGTTTGAATAATGTTTAATCTCGGATTCTCAAACAAAGTAAAATATTTATTTAAGTCCCTCACTCTTGAATTTGAGTTGAACTCAATCTAGACCTTTATATTAATGATCCGAAATATAAGCATGGGTTTACATACATTTTTCTGTTATAAACCCTGCTATTTTCCTGAATGGTATGTCTCTAGAAGAGGAGGGAGGGGGAAGAAGGGAGCCCCTGCCAGGTTTTGGAGTGGGTTGCATGCCCGGGCCCATGGCAGGCCCATCAGTGGCCGCCGTGCAGGCAGCAGCTCAGGCAGCCATGGTGGCCCAGGTAGCGGCTCTGGAACAGCTGAGGGAAAAGCTTGAAGCGGGCGAGCCACCAGAGAAAAAGATGGCCCTGCCAGCCGAGGAGCACAAGAGACTCCTGCAAAGGGCCCTGCAGCACAACCTGTTGGCTATGACCGCCCAGATGCCCATGAACATCCACATCAACAACCAAGGTCAACATGAAGCTGGTTTGGGGCTACCTTATATATAGATTTGCGTCACCACGTGTGGTAGCCACTTAGTTTGAAAATAAACTGTCAAGCTAACTGATGTGTAGAAAAATAACTACTACTACTACTTTTTTACATGCTTGGTAAATTCACGCTCAGCAGGAAAGCTTGATACCTTTGTCATGAGATGAAACCCCTGTCTTTGGTTTTCTGATATGATGTTCTTTACTTTGTCACCCATATTGAATCCTTCCTTTTTAGCCACAGCCAGACACTGGCTACTTCTCTCTGCTATATCTGACACAGCTTTTATGGTCTGGCACAATTCCTTGCTGCAGATCCCTATTTCGTAGTAGTTTGGTTGTTGATATTGACACAAATCCACGGCATCCAACCTCCACAGAACACAGCTTTGTTCTCCATTGAGTACATTCCACCTTGCTATTTCTGTGGCAAAATTATAAATCACAAAAAGTAACACTCAATGCAATCTCAATGCTTCTCACTGCTGTGTGTTAAAATATAGTTTAGGTTATACCAAAAATATTATACGCAATCTTTTAATTAATTATCCAAACCTTAAGCTTTCTTTATTCATACATTTCACTTTAATAAACATTTGCATTACTTTTGAAAGTATTTTTATATTTTAGACAGTTTTCCATACTACCATACAACTGCACATTTATGAGAATTTCCCATTACAAGAAGAAAGACTGAGTTGAAAGATACCTTTTTTATTTTATCAGTTCAACTTTTATAACATCATATGTTACACAAATTCTAATTAGGTGAATTAGTCCTTAATAGAATGATCTCACTTATATAGAGTAGTTTACTTGATTACAGTGAATTAAATCATAATTAATTACATATAATTTATCATTTAACATTTTATTTGTGCTTTCTGCAGATAGCATGCAGGATTCGGCTCTCAACCTCTCCACCAACGGCACAAGCAGCATCAGCATGTCCGTGGAGCTAAATGGAGTGGTTTACACTGGTGAGTCTCCTTTTGTGTGACATGACAAGGGTCACAGTGCAGCTGAGCCTTAATGTATCCTGTTACTACACGTATTACAACTGCGCTTGGTTTCACTTGTAGTGTCATTGTATGTTAATTATGTTCAAATCAAATCAAATGTATTTATATAGCACATTTCATACATGAAGGCATTGCAATATGCTTTATACAAGGCAAGCAGAAAAAACTGAAGACCATGAAAATTAATAAAAACAATTGTAATTAGAGTAATTCAATTGCTATGAAGGATCAATTCAGCCAAACGCAATAGAGAACATATATACATTTTTAATCTGGATTAAAAAGTAGTCAAGCTAGGAAGAAGTCTCAGATTTTCCGAAAAATGTCACAGAAAACGTCATGGGGTTAAGGAAAGACATGAAAGATAACTCATAAGTATTTAGGAAAAGACAATCGCGTTGTTAAAGGAATCCGACTGCACTTTCATTTGGCTACGTGATCATGCGACGGTGGTTTTCGTGGGTCGTTCGTGTACAAACTACAATGTCCCGTAGATTATCGTTGCCTCCAAAAAGCGCGTTTTAACTACTTCGCCGGTGCGTTGTCACCGTGTTGTTTCATAGCCTATATAAACGTGGGGGCAAGCCAGATAGGCCTAAATATATTAGCCTACTTTATTACCAAGGTTGTAATTTAAATATAAAAATGGAAAATAGGCTACCTGTCACAAAAGTTAAACAAAATATGTCACATTGAGAATGGTTGCTCACGTCCTCATCCCCCTGTCAACTCATATTGATCGCCATGCATAAAATCCAATTAATATGATTGTACGAAGCCTAATCGTCAAATGTATGCAAGTTATGCATTTATGTTAGGCATACAATTCTGCTACTATAGTTACATATTATGATTCTTAAGTTTGTTAACATGGGACATTTTAAAACATATAAGCATATTAGCAAGATATAGGGCATAACATAAGATGGAACGCTGGGCTATACGATCTGCATCCCTTGTCGATGATGTCGATCAACGGCTGAATGGTGTCGCTTTAAATATTGCTGCCACAAGGAATTGTGGGGCGGCATTTGCTTCTTTCCTTTTGTAATGGATGGTCCAGTGTATCCTATGCTAAAGTACACAAGGTAGGAAGCATTGAAGCACCTTTCCTTAGCATTTAAGAGAATTCGACCAGTACTTATCATGGCTGCCACTTAGATACTTCCGGGTCATTTCACCCAGTTAGGAATCTTCCTAAGCAACATAGAGAATTCGACCATCGCCCCTGTCAATGATGACATCAAGATTTCTAGCTTGGTCCTTAGCTTTCAGAGAAATTGACTCCTGGTATGTGCTAACTTTTAGCCATTCCTCTTTAGCTCCAAAGATAATTAGTTCAGTTATTTTCCTTAGCTGAAGGAAATTCAGGCACATTCAGTCATTGACTTCCTCAGTGCTCTGACATAGTAATTCTATAGCCCATTGGTCATTTATAATTGAGTGTCATCTGCATAACTGTGGTATGCGACATTGATAGTATATAATTTGACTTAGCGGGAGCATGTAAAGATTGAATAGAGAAGGTCCCAAAATGTACCCCCGGGGTGACTTCGCATGTCATATTAGTTAGCTCAGATACGTAGCTGCCAATGGACGCAAAGTAGTTTTCGAGATACAACTTAAACCAGTCCAACCTACTTTCCAAATTTTCTAGAAGTATTTCCTGGTCAACAGTATCAAAAGCAGCACTAAGATCCAATAACACTAAGATGGAAATCTTGCCAGTCAGTGTTTAGACGGATATAATTTCAATATCAGTTTCAGAGCCATGAAGTGGTCGAAATCCTGATTTGAAGGTGTCATAGCAGCCACTGATGACTAAGAAATAATTTAGTTGTTATAAAACAACTGTCTCCATGATTTTACATATAAAGGGCAGTTTTGAAATAGGTCTGTAGTTGCTAATTATTGAAGCATGATAGCTCCATGATTTTAGTAGAGGTTTAATAACTGCAGTTTTCAGGGACTTTGGAAAGTTGCCAGATTGGAGAGAGCAGTTAACTATTTGCAGTAAGTCTGACACAAGTACTCAAACCTTTTTAAAGAAGCTTGTAGGAAGAGTGTTCCGACAACACGTGGACCTTTCATGATAACCAAGTCTAAAATGTGCCCCCGGTTATGGATAGGCCCTTTCCCATGCTGAGGCAGTTTAAAGGTGTCAAATATAATAAATATTTAATAGTTATTTAGCCCCTTTGTCATCACGGTTATCAATATGAATATTAAAATCACCAGCTATAACTATACAATCACAATGTGTGAAATTATTTGATAATAGTCCAGTAAAGTTTTCAAAGAAGGTGGAACAGTATTTTGGACAGTTAATAGAACACGGGAAGAACATTTTCAAATGTTCTTTGAAAACTTTACCGGACTATTATCAAATAATTCCAACTTACAGATGTAGTCGATAGGCGACATTGTAATAGGTTGAGTATCATGAAGTTCTTCTTTGCTTGAAACCAGGATACAGGTGTTCTGGAAAGATGCAAAGAAATCCTCTGGAACAGTGTGTGGCAGTCCTTATTTAGGCATCATGCTCAAAGTCCAACAAACGAAAAATTGGCTAAAAGTGAGGTAAAATAATTAAAACAAAAGAAGAGAAAATAAACGATAAGAAGCATTAAATAAATTAAACAGGACTGAAAACTAGAAAAGCATTGTAAAGAACAGCTGTTCTAGGGAGCGAGCCAGACAAGCTGTTGTGAGTGAATGAAAAAATAATAGAACACAACAAATACATAGTTAATTGAATGCATATCAATGTTAAACAATGAACGCTACTGTAAATTTGGGATTGAGCAATTTTTTTTTTCGGTGTGTGCTTTTCCAGGTGTGCTTTTTGCTCAGGAGGCGGGGTCTGCTTCGTCACATCCCTCTGGATTATCCTGTAACAACAAAGTCCCCAGTGGGCGCAGTGGGTCCCAGCAACTCCAACACTCACCTACCTCATCTTCAATCAACACATTGTCTTAACAATCACGGACCCTTCCCTTTTTTTATTTTATCAACAACCTTATTTTCTACTTTGCCTATGCCAAAAAGAGCAAACATGAATGAGCACAAACTGAAAATGCAAACCACTTTAAGTATACTATCTCAGGTTGTCTCGTTATCTCCGATCTTTTTTGTTTTTGGGCCAAAATGAGTCATGGAAAATCCCAAAAGGAGCCAGTATATAATAATAGTTAATGCTTAACATGTGAATAATTTATTTCTTCATTAATGTACACATTATCTGAGAACAAGAGACATGATAAATAGGAGAGGTAATGCACTGTTTACATATAAATACAGCTACTGACTGACAATGCAGCTTCTCCTTAAAGCGGCTGTAGGTAGTATCTGGTTTTGGGAACCCTTACCGTTTGCTTAGTGTAATTATTTTACCTAACCATCGCAAAGAAGACATGCAGAATGCTTGTTGTCACGGGCACGATCAACGACTATACTCCAAGTATGAAATTCTCTTCCTGATTTAGTGACGCACTTCCTTGTGCCATAAAGCAATTCGTCACAGTTTGGCGGGGGATCGTAACCGGTGGAAGTTGTTTTTTTTCCATAGACATTACAATGTGCAAACCGTAGAAAGGTATTGAGAATACGTTAATACAAAAAGGTTGCCTATAGTGGCTTTAAGGAAAAATATATTTTACAGTAAGATTGTTCAATCTTTGTTTTCTATTCTAGTCATTATTATCATTATTGATGTAATGGCTCACCGATCAATGGCTCACTTATTTAGTAATCTATGAAGTGTTTTATATAAAAATGTTTTAATTCTTAAAGTTACTAGAGGCAGTATATCTATAGGATATTATTATTGTGACTCCTACCATTTGCTTAGTGTAATTATTTTCCCTAACTGTCGCAAAGAAGACATGCAGAATGCTTGTGGTCACTGCATATTGCTAGCACGATCAGCGACTATACTACAAGTGTGGGCATCTCTTCTTGGTTTAGTGACGCACTTCCTTGTGCCATAAAGCAATTCGTCACAGTTTTGCGGGAGATCGTGCCCGGTGGCAGACAAATTTGTGTTAAATATTGAGACTTTCAAGAGGACTGATCTGAACCGTGATTTTTTTCATTTTCCCATAGACATTACAATGTGCTGTCAGAAGAAATGTATTGATAATCCATTAATATAAAAAGTTGCCTATAGTTGCTTTAAATGCTTTTAAGTAGGTTTTTTCTTCAGGGCATATAACACAGTACCTCATGGGACCTCATATTATATGGAGGTTATTCATATTTACAATATACAGTTGAAAAGGAAAATGTATATAATGATACTTTGGTTCAATGTACCACAGGCACACATTTGCTAATCATTATGTGAGTATACAATTCACAAATGAATTAGTCAAGCATTCTTTCTACCTGTTGATCTTTGAGATGCAGTTTTCAGAATGGTTTTCTCAGGCGTCAGTGGCAGGCCTGATATTTATAATTACAGTATCACTTTGTCTAAATGTACAGCTGTCTAAATTCCTAAGAGTATTTATTGTATTTTCTAGTTTAAGTGAAAGTAAGGATCCACGTACCACAGCCTACATGGCAGTTTATTTAGCACAGAATTAGTGACTCCAAAGCGTTTTCTAGTTCAGTCTCAGGATACCATCAATATATATTCTACTTTAACAAACAGCATGCATGGTTCCCTACTCTTAAGTAGAATACAGCTATGCAGTTGACTTTGTTCTTTGGAAATCGAAGTGCTTATTCACAGCTTTAGTTTTTTACAGTCCGTAGTCTGATTCAATTGTAGAGATATTGAAAATGATTGAAAGACTCTTAATTTACAAGTTTATCCTTGTAAATCAACTATTGAACTATTCACAGAATACCTGTGGGCATTACTGACATTTTCTCCATGCAGTTTGCTAAGATAGGTGATACTGCTCTCTTTTTATGTTGGCTGTGTCAGCTGATCTGAGAGCCAATCATAGTCACGAGAATCATAGTCACGAGGCTAACAATCAAATAGAGGTGTGGGTGTGTGTGTGTGTGTGTGTGTGTGTGTGTGGAGACGTAAATTACAGGTGGGGTGTGTGGAGGCTGAATCAATCCTGATATTTTGCTGCTTTTTTAGATCGACCCTGCAAACTTTTTATCATTAGGGAAACATCTATGCACCTGTTGGTCTCAAATGATCCATATACTGTATTTATTGATCATCCACTGATTTTCTCTTTGTGAATTTTTTATTTGGAATAGTAAAGGTACTTCCTTACCTTATCAATACTCCACATGCTACACAGTGCATTTGAATGTTTGGGGCATCCTCAGGGACTGTTAATGTTTTTGACCGCTTTGTAGTGACAATCAAGAAATGTTACAACATTGTATACCTCATAATACCCATAGAACCTTTTAACCGGATGTAAGCCCTTACTTTTCTACCTCACATAACTAGCTTTGATCAAATCTGTATGAACCCTTACAAATTACAAATTTTGTTTTCTGAAGTTGCCTTCTGTAGGCTCAGTACCTAACAGAATGTAGTAAAACAATTCAGATTTGCTAAGTAAAATAGTATATTGTGTGAATAGGCTACTTTTGATGTATAGTATTTTCTTAATTTGGAAATGCCAATGAAAAACCAAGAAGCCTTTGCCGAGTTGATTCAATTCATCTTAAAACTTTGAGTTAATTTCTCCAGCTTTTTAAAAAAAATTGTTTTACTGCAATCAAAGATACAAATAATATTGAATTTAAGGAGAATTCTGGTTTAGCCTATCATTCAGTTGAAGCATTTTTATCTTTCAAAGCTTTAATTTCAGCTTTAGATTCAATTATCTGTGAATAGTTTACTATAAGAGAAAGTACCACTTGCTTTAGGGTAAGACAAACCGTAACATGAAGAAGACATGAAATAGAACAATGAAAAATTAAGATGCTTTCTGCTGAGATAATTGATGTATGAAATAACCTGTACATAAAACTAAATATAGTTTGGTGGCTGAAGATTATAAAAAAGTATATAGTTTGAGTTTTAATAAAACAAATTGTAATTTGGACTGTGCACAGAGATTACATTTAGAATAGACTTTCAAGTATTTGGAAATTCTACATTTTCGATAAGCCTTTTTCTCTTATTTCTCAGGAAATATGCCTACCTCCAGATTAACGGATGTATCCCTGTCAGGGCTAAAGTTACAGATGCATTACACATGGCTAGCTCTCATTATTTTGTATGGTTGTACAATGTTATGGGTATTTTGACCAGTTATTAGCAACAATTTTTGCAAATAAATAATTATAGAAGAACATTTTAATCATTTTGTTAAAGGTGAAATCTGTTTGTTTTTGCCTATTTAACGCTATATATGTTGTTTGAATACAGTATTTTAAATAAACATCACATTTGGCTTATGTGTTATTTGTATTTCTTAACCACCACATTTGTTTTTTATCTGAATCATATACTGGTCAAAGGTTTTAGAACACCTAAATTCGTTCACTTTTTATTGAAATGTACACAGTTTAATGTATCAATGTAGGCTACTCTGAAATTAAAGCATAGAACAAATTAACAATTGGAGATAAAAATAGAAATCATAGAATCATTTTGTTTGCAGTTTTTTACAATTGCTTAAACACTTGTTATGGAATTTGGCTCGCAGTGTCAAAACACAAGCCACATAACATACAGCACTTGGCGCTAAACATCTCACTTCAATCGTAAAAATGAAACTGCCATAAAAACCTAACCATCTTTTTTCAAAATGGTATTTTTGTCCCAAGTGATACACACATGAACTATCTGAATGAACCATTCAAAGCAGAAACAACACTAGGGTTGACCCGAATGCTTCGAAGCTTCGATCTTTGCCATGGAAATCTGAATTTCTTTCGTTTTTTTTTTGCCCAAATAGTATTTAAAAAAAGCAAATAGAAATAGCACATAGTAGGCTTAATCCAACATTATTCATAATACATCAACATTAATTATTACTTATTATTATTTGACAAGAACATTTAACCGTAGTAGCGTAGTATCGTGCCTCAGCTCTCATATTAGCCTGGACAACCCCAACAGCTACAATGATAGCACATTCACGCAGTGGTGAAAAAAATCGCGCTGTGTAGCGTTTTGAAACTGTTTAAATCGACACAAATATAACGTTTTTGTTGGTCGCAGTCTTTTACGTCATACAAAAGTAAAACTTAGTTTCACAACATAAAAGTGTTAGTATCTATACAGCTCTTGCTAATTCACAGTTCGCTTCCAAAGAGCGTAGGTTTTGTTCTTACATGACAATCCTTAACTTCGAGCAGTTTAATAAAAAATATACATTTTATTTAATATCAGTACTGATGAACTGGTTGAAGTACAGTGCATCCGGAAAGTATTCATACCCCTTCACTTTTTGCACATTTTATTATGTTACAGCCTAATTCCAAAATGGATTAAATAAAAAAAGATTCTCAACATTCTACATACAATACCGCATAATGACCAAGTGAAAAAGGCTTTTAAGAATTTTTTGCAAATGTATTAAAAACCCCAAAAAATTATATCACATGTACTTAAGTATTCACACCCTTAACTGTGACACTCAAAATTGAGCTCAGGTGCATCCCGTTTCCACTGATCCTCCTTGATATGTTTCTACAGCTTGATTGGAGTCCACCTGTGGTAAATTCAATTGATTGGACATGATTTGGAAAGGCACACACCTGTTTATAGGTCCCACAGTTGACAGTGCATGTCAGAGCACAAACCAAGTTATCAAGTCCAAGGAATTGTCTGTAGACCTCCGAGACAGGATTGTATTGAGGCACAGCTCTGGAGAAGGGTACAAAACATTTCTGCAGCATTGAAGGTCCCAACGAGCACAGTGGTCTCCATCATTCGCAAATGGAAGAAGTTTGGAACCACCAGGACTCTTCCTAGAGCTGGCCGCCCGGCCAAACTGAGCAATCGGGGGAGAAGGGCCTTGGTCAGGGAGGTGACCAAGAACCCGATGGTCACTCTGACAGAGCTCCAGTGTTCCTTTGTGGAGATGGGAGAACCTTCCAGAAGGACAACCATCTCTGCAGCACTCCACCAATCAGGCCTTTATGGTAGAGTGGCCAGACGGAAGCCACTCCTCAGTAAAAGACACATGGCAGCCCGCATGGAGTTTGCCAAAAGGCACCTGAAGGACTCTCAGACCATGAGAAACAAAATTCTCTGGTCTGATGAAGCCAAGATTGAACTCTTTGGCCTGAATGCCAAGTGTCATGTCTGGAGGAAAACAGGCATTACTCATCACCTGGCCAATACCATCCCTACAGTGAAGCATGGTGGTGGCAGCATCATGCTGTGGGGGTGTTTTTCAGCGGCAGGAACTGGGAGACTAGTCAGGATCAAGGGAAAGATGAATGCAGCAATGTACAGAGAGATCCTTGATGAAAACCTGCTCCAGAGCGCTCTGGACCTCAGACTGGGGCGAAGGTTGACCTTCCAACAGGACAACGACCCTAAGCACACAGCCAAGATAACAAAGGAGTGGCTTCGGGACAAATCTGTGAATGTCCTTGAGTGGCCCAGCCAGAGCCCAGACTTGAACCCGATTGAACATCTTCGGAGAGATCTGAAAATGGCTGTGCACCGACGCTCCCCATCCAACCTGATGGAGCTTGAGACGATTTGCAAAGAAGAATGGGAGAAACTGCCCCAAAATAGGTGTGCCAAGCTTGTAGCATCATACTCAAGAAGACTTGAGGCTGTAATTGCTGCCAAAGGTGCTTCAACAAAGTATTGAGTAAAGAGTGTGAGTACATGTGATATTTTATTTTTTTATTTTTAATACATTTGCAAAAAATTCTAAACTTTTTTCACTTTGTCATTATGCGGTATTGTGTGTAGAATGTTGAGAATTTTTTTTTATTTAATCCATTTTGGAGTTAGGCTGTAACATAATAAAAGGTGAAGGGGTATGAATACTTTCTGGATGCACTGTACATTTTCTTAAATCACTGAAATATGCAATATTTACCTATTTATATTATTAAAAGCATTGTATTGTCATTTTAAAATTCACCACTGCACGGCGGTCGTCGCTGGACTTTGCAATTGTCTCAAATTTAAGGCCAAATGGGCACAGAAAAATTGAGTGCTCCTCTCGCTTAAGCCAAAATTCCTACCTATTCCAATCACATTTGACGGTCGAACTTGGATTCATTTTGAACAAAACCCCTGTCGGGACATCACCTTGAGCGAGCCCGTCAATCAGTCAAATATAATTTATTTAAAATCAATTTCATATACTTTTTTTGACTACGTGCTACCCTAAATCAACTCGTTCGCACAAATCCTTTTAACACCGACAAGACAAAGGCCTCCTTAAGAAATCGCCCAAAAAAAAATCCATCCAATGAAAATCAAGCTATACGCCCCCAAAACTGAGCAGCGCCCTCTTTGTATTCAGACAACAGTAAGGTGATAAAGGTGATAAAGATGAGCTGCATGTTGCAAAATGCTTGCAAGGTTTGATGGAATGGATTTAAGGGAGTGTAATACTTTAGGTGTCAAGTTAATATTAGCAGATTTGGCAGTTGAGACCTCTAAGACTAGATCTTGATCTATAGACAAATAGGGTTATGCTTGAGATGCGTGCCTTGTATCTGACACATGGGTGGGTAATAAAGATGAAGTGCTTTAAGAAATTCTTTGCTATAACTTTGCAATCCAGTTTCATGCGGATGCAGACAGATTTGCATGTAGCAGATGCCTTTGTGCAGTATAAATGGGTCAAATCTAAGCGGAATAAGTTGCGTTCCACAGAGAGGCATATGACAAGTGGATCTTTAGTTTGCCAAATGAGATATCAAATAAAGGAACCAAGTGTTCAAATAAGAGAATGGGAGGTATGATGATGCGGTCAATCAACTTGGTTGTTTAAGAGCTGCAGATTAGGCCGTCATTAACCTAAAAAAGCCATCACAGATAGATTACAGACAGACTGTTTTGGTTGCACTGCAGGCCAAACGTAACTGTTATAATGAGGTGGAAGGGAGAGTTGTCAGCGAGTAGAAAATCAGGGGACTTGAGGCTGATGTAAGGATCAGTGGTGTCTGGTCAAAGTTAACCTTGTGTGATGAGCTTATACAGAATTGTGCAGGCTTCATTGACTGACCATATGCAGGTTTTAAATGAGCATGTTTGGTTCTGGATAGGTGATCCTGCAGGTGCCAGAGTTCAGTTTGGTAGGTTTGTACTAGGGGGTATCCCAACTTTTAAACATAGGCCTAGAGTTAGTATACTTATGCTATTCAGGAGGTTTTCATGGATCTGGTTTGCGGCATGATTTTTTTTTGTTTGTAAACAGTTTTTTCCATTCCTATATCGTACATCCTAGACTGGTTGCCACAAATAAAATAAAAACGTTAACACTACTGCTTTTGTAGTTTTTCTTCCAAACATGTCTACCTTTTATTATTGAAATCTATTCAAGAATTAAATTGTTTAGTAGGCCTATTCATTTGTAAGTAGGCCTATGGATATAATCAGATTAGAGCTCTCGGTAAACCATATAATGCATTGTCTTTCCACGATGGAAGTGAAGATGGTATCTTGGTCCAATCAACAGCATAGGATATACATAAGCGCTGGTTTTATAAATCTATGAATTATTTATCTATATAAGTATACTGTATAATAGAGTAAGGTAGGCCTATCTATTTATATTTTAGCGTGGCATGATTTTAGACATAGATATGTTACCTAATGCTAATGCAGACTATCGGTTTGTTGTAAATTTTTCTATTTCATTTGCCGTCAGGGCTTACAATATTTATTCATTTTAAAACATTCCAGTACAATCCCAAAGTAAGAAGAACCATCACAAATACAATAATGTGGTTTATGAATTCTGTCATTTTTTCACTACCACTCTGGGACCATCCCAGAATATTTTTTTTACTGTAACATTGTTAACCTCCCTAGGATGCCCTTAATTTCAAGCCCTGTTTACCAGAATTCCTTTTTCGTTGTCCATTTGCAACAATCGATTGACAGTATTTCATTTTAACAACATTCCAACACTAATACGTACGTTGTTACACTGATCTGGATTTCAATGTTGGGTGCTGCAGTATTGTTACAACCCTTACCTTCGCCATTATATTATGGTGGGTGTACAACAGCACTGTTACCTGGGGTCTATACTACAAACGTAGGTTAACAACGCCGATCTAACTCGGGGTTAAAGGTGCAGTATGTAGTTCTAGAGAATTGGGGAAAAAATTGCAAGAATTTGAATCACAACACTCAAAAGGCCAACCTCCTGAGTATTTGGTCCCTCCTATCTCTCAATGGCCCATCCCACACATGCCCATGCGCGCTCTGACTTGAGTTCTTGAGCCTGAGCAAGGCAATGCTTCATGAATCATGTATATGTTGTGCATATTTTTGGAAACAAAAGAATCCCGAACGTCTAACCGTAAATGCTCTAAAACTGAGTGGTTCACCAAAGCAACGAGCACAAAACAATTTCATAATATGATTCCCCTATTAGTTTGAGCTAGTGCATGACAATCGTTTTTATTTAGCTGCGATTTGCACCTATGTTGCCGAGTATATCCAACATATGCATGTAAACGAATAATGCCTTTTTGACATAAATCTGGTGCAATACTTCCTAACGTCCTAAAACTGCACTTGGCGATTTGACAAGCCAAGTCTTTTGTGACGACATGCAACTACTTCACCCGCCTTGCAACTAGTTCACACTGCTGCTACTTTTGTCTGCAACGCGAATTGCAACAACAAGCTTGTTTGGAGGGTGACGCTGTAAGCAGGGATTTTACCTAGGAGTGTGCACGCGAGGTGATTGACAGGCAGGTAGCCCTTCCTCCTTGCAAAAACTCTCCTGATTGGTTGGGGATAGGCGGTCGTCCCTAGATTTTTTTAAAAGCTGAATATAGGGCCCAGGGCGCTCATATATAGCGCACCTTCTCTCTGAGCATTTAATTTAATGATATCCTCCAGGAGGTATGTAATAAACGTAAAAAGACATACAAAATTTCATTCATTGCTAGAAATTCAAACTTACATACAGCATCTTTAACAAGGAAGGAAACTCGGAGTTGACAAACTCTGATTGTCCAAATGGGTGTTAAACGGTACTACAACGGTGATTAAGATGTGTGTTCGTTAAGTTTGTGTTAACTACTTGGAGTTTGTGCGCATTCACATGAAAGGGGTGCGGTTGGCAACATAAGCATATATTTTGGCCAATGGCTCATGCTCATTTTTTAACCCCGGAAGACAGCAGGTTGATAATGTCAGGATATGAGTAGTTTAAATAAATGTTAACGGCTAAATCTTGGCAGCGCATTGCGGAGAGTAAAGGCGTAACAGTATTCTTGTCGTATGTGCATGTTTCTGCAAAGTGCAATGGATAATTTCAATCTATGACAGAAAATAACCAATTAAAAGAGGGAGAACCAATGAAAAGATCAAGTACAATTTTATTGATGACTACAGAGTCTGATTCAGAGTCTGTACACAGAGAAAATACTACAGTCAGATCAGTCTAACAACATAGCAAGTTCTGATCAGTTGACAAGGTTCTAACGAGTGTTTAGGTCTATAAGATAAACAATCATTCCATTGGACAAGAGGGATCACATGTTCATAATCAGCATATCTAAAGACACGTACGCAGGAAACTAAGACATGACTTAATGTTAAGACTTAACCCAAACTTCTAGCCTTCAGTGTCTCCAAAAGGCACATACTGTCTCATTGGTGACCTGGCCCTCGCTCTGACCGTCCCCTCAACCCTGAACCACATCCCAGGCCGGAACATCCGCTAGGATGCCCAAATTTGGCCACAACATCCCTCCCTTTGAGAATACAAAAAATCTCACACTTCAACAATACAAGAAAAATTTGCATGGACACCAGGTGTTGTGTCACAGGGTCTTGCAGCCACGTGAGGGGAAGTGGTTCAACTCTGTGAGGGGAAGATCATGGCGAAGGCCCCACCTTGCCCGGAATACAGAAATTATATATTAAAATCAAAATATGAAATCAATAACATATTAATTTCAAAGTAATCTATCAAAAGAATAAATAAAAAAAAACTAAGAAAAAAAACGAAAAAAAATGAAGAAAAAAATACCAAAAACTAGTATCCACAGACCAAAGCGGCAGCAAAAACCCTTTAGGGAAAAAAAATGCAATACCCCGACCTCTAATCATAGACGATCTTGACATCAACTCGGTGTGGCATACTAGTCCCAGAAAACATATCAGTTATCCGATATGTCAAAACCATCAGTCAGAAATGGGTGAATTCCCATCCTAAATGCTGGATCCTCCTTGCTAGGGAGGACAAGTGTTGCCTGAACTGCTGCTCCTGAAAGGCGGCCCATGAGTGCTTTGACACAGGCCATCAGACAGACACAGAAGAGGAAACCTATGATTAGCACAACAGCAAATTGCATTATCATATGGACTTATTCAAATCGTGTGAATGACATTCAGAATCAAGAACATGTGTATGGCCAAACTTCACAAACCTCCTATAGAGGCTCTTTAATAGATTTCTCAGTATTTGTATAGATATAGATGTAGATGAAGATATTTTACCACCTGACCCAATGGCCTTTCTGTGTGGAGTTTTCAAGTTCTCCCCGTGTTTGTGTGGGTTTCCTCCGGGTACTCCGGTTTCCTCCCACCATCAAAAAAACATGCTCCATTCTCCTACCAGTGCCCTGACCAGTCACTGCCAATTCACCTGGAGTCGGTCTGTGTGTCCTATGTCCTAAGCAAGTCTGTCGTAATATGTTGGGTGAGCAAGTCTGGCGCAAATTGGCTGCCGTGGTATTACTCAGACTGAGTGTTGTGTTTGAAAGCTGTCGGTCCATTCGTTGTTTGTTCTGTGTAATTAATTGGCGACCAATTTGTGTGAAGCGCTTTGAGTCTCGAGAAAAAGCGCTAAAAACTAAATAAAATGAATTATTAATTATTATTATTAACTCGGATGTAGTGAACTTCAACACACGAAATATCCTAGGAAAAAGAGCAACAACAACACATGATTCCTTCTTGTAAAGAATGAACGTGTCCTGTCTCAATTTCAGGACCACGCTGCCCTGAGATTGTCTCTCTAATCGTGCGTGTCCTGGCTTTCGCTTGTTGGCATCTGGAACAGTCTCTGAGTGCGTGGTGACACTCACTCAAATCTCAGCCAACGGCTAAGTGAGGATCCAACTTGCCCCCTCTGTGGCGGGACGGCTAATCTCAAACACATAATGGCTGGGTGCAGGACGAGCCTTACTCAAGGAAGATACACCTGGCGCCACAATCAAGTACTAAAATGCTTGGCGGAAGCAATAGAGCATAGGCGCTCAACAGTTAATGCCCTGCCAATTGGAGCAGAGGGCGACAGGCACCACATTCGCTTTGTCAGGGAGGGAGTTCCGGGAAAGAAGAGTTATAGAGCAAAACAAAGCTCAGGGCAGCTGAGGAGCATGTGATTGGAAAATGCTTGCTGATGTCGGCCAACAACTGAGAGTCCCATCGGAGATTCCAACAACCAACTTAAGACCAGACTTATTACTCTGGTCCAACACACAGCAAATTGTTTATTTTATAGAGCTAACAGTCCCGTGGAAAGAAGCAATCGACAAGGCTTATGAAAGAAAGAAACTCCGCTACAGCGAATTAGCAGCTGAAGCAGAACAGCGAGGTTGGAGAACAAAGGTGTGCCCTGTGGAAGTTGGATGCCGTGAATTTGTGGCAATATCAACTACCAAACTACTTAAGGAGCTGGGGATCTGCGGCAAAGATTTGCGCCAGACCATAAAAGCTATAACAGATATAGCAGAAAGAAGTAGCCAGTGGCTGTGGCTGAAAAGGAAGGATCCTATATGGGCACAAAAGTAAAGAACATCATGCTGAAAAACCAAGAAAGGATTAATCTCAGGACAAAGGTATAAAAGGTAAGTCTTTCCTGCAGAGCGTCATTTATCAAGCCTGCAGGAACAGAGTAGGGAAAGATTATCTTCTTTTCAGGTGGTAAGTATCCCTGCAGAGATGGCAGAAAGTGCCTGTAGGCATAAGGGATAGGTATAGGGATATCTGCAGAGCTTCATATATTAAGCCTGTAGTAACAGAGTAGGGAAAGATTATCTTTTTTTCAGGTGGTAAGTATCCCTGCAGAGTTGGCATTGAAAGCCTGCAGGAATAGGAATTAGGGACAGGTCTAGGGGTATCTCAGTTTAATAAACAACTTTTTTTCTTTTTTTTTTCTTTTTTTTTTATATCTGGCCGTGCCGAGAGCGGATATAGAGGGGGGTGACTCTGAGACGTCATTGCTCACCGTTAAGCCTTCTGGAGGTGTCGTGGGCTCAAATTAACGAAACATCTGGGATGGAGGGTGCCCACTTGAAAACCCCAATGACATATCTGCTCTCAACCCAAGTCCATTGTAAAAATTGTCTTTTAAAGTGCTCATCTTGGAATAATGGCATAATGGATATTATAACATCCTATCCTGTGTATATTGAAATGTCACTGGGTCACATCAAACTTGAGTGAAATGTCATGAAAAGGGGAGAAAAGGTTTGCCAGACCTCATACACATGCACACACACAGAGGTTAGAAACCTCGTTGTGATTGCCGCCCGTTGGCAGTAATCTGCAAGATCTTTTTAGCCAGTCGACCTTTCTCAGCTCTCTCGGAGTGAAAACTGTGGATCTCTTTATCCATTGTCCCGGGAACAGCGTCACCAATCGGTGACGGTAGTATCTCATGGCCATCAGACGCCAGCTACAGGAGAGAACGCTCTCCTGAAATCAGAGAACAGAGAATGAAAAACACAAGACACTTTCATAGATAACACTACCCGTCTCAGTCCTTCATGCAGGGCCTGATGTTCCTTCTGTCTCTGGTGTTTGGCCTTCTGGATACCAGGCTGGCTCGCAATGGGACAGGTGAACCCAGCAATTGGCCTCTTTGGCTTCTTTCCGCTGTGTTGGTTGTTAACAGGCCCCGTCTATCTCGGAGTGTCCCCTTTTGTGCATGAACTGCTTCACCAGTCCCAGCATCTTTGTTGATGTTTGTGGCACTGGTATGGTCTGCTGTGTCTCACAAGCCTGGAAATGGAAAGTCTTGAGAAAATGCAATAGTTCAACATAGTCTAATCCATGGAAATTATTTCCCATGTCTCCTTCATTGTCATGGTTTAATGTCTTCAGGTTGGACCTCCCTGTCCCCTCTGTGGAACTTCCCCCACTGTCTGCGTCCACTGGGAATGTTTCTCCTAAACAGGAACAGAAAACCAAGCATACAGGAGGAACCAAACAAGCGGTGTGGCAGTAATCTTTGAGTTCAGCAGCTCAACAGAAGATGAGCCTAGCACAAGCATACAGATGAGTTCAAACACTTATACAAATTGTTTCTGATGACGAAATGTGTATATATATATATATATATATATATATATGTATATATACTCCCCTTTGATTCAATATGAGTCCTTAAGACACTATATTTAATCAAAATCAGAAAACAATTGTGAATTTGTCAAAATGACAAAACAGTACTCAGCCGTTGTGTTTGTCCAGAACGTTGAGAAGAACTGAGAACTTGTAAAAAGGATATTTCCATTAGCTGGAAAATCATCAATCCTCAATGGTGTAGCAGAGGAGAATCAGAGCCATTATGGACAGTCCAAAGTCCAAGACTCAGATGCTTATTTCAGCTCCCTCTATGATCTGATTTGTAACTTAAGTCACAATAGTACAGAACTGAACAAGTGAATGCATCAAAACAGACAATTAATATTAATATCAGCCTAAATATTAAAACTTGTGATGTATAATTACTCACAAATACAATGGCTTCTGAAGACGCTGTAAAAGCTTCTGAAAACCAAAGAAAAGAAACACAAAGCTACACAACCCAGTATAGACATTGACATGCAAATGGTTTTACACCAATATTCTTGACACTTGCAGCAATTTTATTCTCCTTCAGGGAGAATGGAATTAGCATTATTCAGTCACAATTTGTTGTACTCTTAGCCCAGTAAAAGTCTGGACTCGTCTCTATTCCAGGAAAAAGTGTGCACCCACCGGTTCCAATACAGAGACGAGTCGGTGACACCTAGGCATGAGTATGTATGACTGCCCTTTCTGGCATAAATTGGTATAACGACAAGTGTTTTACCCAAAGAGAGTCCAGACGCTCGAGTGAGCGCATACAACTCAGCCTCTTCTGGCAAAAGATGTCTAGGTGTCCACTCTCTGGTCTCGTTGTGAGTGATTGGTCCATAGGCTCACCCCTTCTGTGAGCGCTGCACTGAACCATCAACAAAGAACAGATCATCAGCATTCTCATAAGCAGTGTCAGTGAGATCCGGTCTCGGTTCACATGAGAACTCCCCTACCTTTACCCAATCATAAGGATCTCCTTCTATGAAAAAGAGGACATTAAGAGTAGATGAAACAACAGTGCGATGCAGCACTCTAGATCAGCATGTACCATTGTCAGCAGACATTTTGATACTGAAGAATGTAATCTGTGAAGAAATGCTGTCTTGGCTTGAAAAATAGTGCATGTACTGCATGTGAAATGTAACATCAAGCGGGACATACAAACCACAGAACGCAGACATGGAATGAGACTTCGAGCCACAGCGTCCAAGCCTTTTGAGTAATAACCCATCGAAATCTGCTTTCCTCCATGTTCTTGTGTACTACACACATGAAGCTGTCTCTCTCAGAGACATGAAAAGAAAAAAAATGTGTCATGGTTATGTCATCCCAGACAGGGAAAAAGATGCTAGCAAAGATTCTTGGGTGTGCACAAGTACTGTTCTCCATTCGGAGTCCAGCTTAACAGATCTGGCTGTGTTAGCTACATAGTCCTTAGCTACCCCTAACAGGCACATTTTTAGCATTTTGTTGACAGATTTAGGAACTGCTGAATAGCCAACAGTAGATTATTGTTCAAACTGCGGCCTTGCAGGGCTATGACCTACTATGACCTAGATATGTGACTTTTCTTTCTTACCCGCTGGAGTTTTGACTTCGCCGCCTTTTGTCCATTCTCTGCAAGATATTTTAACAAAGACACTATCTGCACGCAAAGATTCCTCAGTTTTCCCACAGATTAACAGATAATCTACATAGAGGATCAACACACTACCTTCGCTGGGAATCCAGCCTTCTAGATTCGTAGATAGTTCTTCAGAATACACAGCAGGACTCCCAACATAACCCATAGCCATTCGTGTGAATTTGTACTTATGCCCCTCAAATTAATGTCAACCAACTTTGTGAATTGGGGTCTATGGGGTCTATTGGGGTCACTATAAAAAGCATTTGTGAGGTCAATCGCGCTGAACCACTGTGTCTCCAGTGGTACCTGAGACAAAATGGTTACTGGATTAGAAACAACAGGTGCCCTTGGAAAGACAGACTCATTAACCAGACGGAGATCATGAATGAAACGCCAACCTCCAGTTGACTTTTTCAATTGGAATATTGGTGAATTACAGGGAGAATCAGGAGCCGGGACGACTACCCCACTCTTAACTAAGCCTCATGGATCGGACGAATGCCTCCTTCCGCCTCCTTTTTAAGGGTAAATTGTGCTCCCTCTGGGTCTAATAGTGCCCTTAGGTTTGATAACCAAAGGTCGTGCCCCCTTTATCAATCCCAAATCATACTTGTCTTTCGCCCATAGTTTGTCAGGTACCTGAGAGACAAGGACCTGTTCCTCCATTGTTAAACCAAGTAAGGAAGAGACCAACTGTGTGGAACCTTGAAAAATTGGCAGACCACCACTGCGCTCTGTTTTCAACTCGAAACATAAACATTGAGCTGAGGGAGAAAAATCTTGTCCTTCTCCCTCTTTCCAATCTTTTAAATTTTGCATCTCTGTGATCCATGAAGCACTATTGTCCCAAAACACATCAGGCTGTTTAAACAGGGCTATGTGTGGCACTGAATCTCGCATGCAGTACACAGCCTCTTGTGATGGAGTGAGAGAAACCTCTACCGCAACGTATTCTTTACCCACATAAAGATAGCCCAACTTCAACATTTCTTTCTTCCCTGCCTGCCATTTCTGTGAATATTTCTTAACGGGCCCTGTTTCACTTTAAAGGCTAACACAATGCATAGTTTCTGCAGGAGTCATCAGATTACCCGTTTCAGGTAATGTCTCATTAACTATTCTCAGTATTTCTGACTCAGCCTCAGTGTCTATCGTTTCCCATCGATAATAATACTGGGGACTTTCTAGAAACATTGAAAAGTTAGCATCTAACATGTCTATGCCCTGAGGACCACATGTGATGCTAACACCTATCTTACACAGTAAATCACGGCCTAGCAGATTAACAGGACAGTGTTTGGAGGCAATGAATGTGTGGTTGACATTTCTGTCCTCTACTCTCTCTGGTACTTTCTCTACTTTCTCTGGTACTTTCTCTACTTTCTCTGGTACTTTCTTTACTTTCTCTGGTACTTTCTCTACTTCCTCTTGCCTTCTCTGCTACTTGCTTTTGCCTTCTCTGTTACTTGCTTTTGCCTTTTCTGCTACTTGCTTTTGCCTTCTCTTACATTTACATCTACATACCTGTAGTATGGACAAACTGAGCGTTCCCTGGAGAGGAAACTCTCCTCCCGTTAACTTGTTCCACTAGTTAACTTGCAAAATGTTACTCTCACCCATCCTCTGGGCCACCGTCACAATAGGACCAGTCAAAGGACAGTCCAATTTAGGAACCGCCTTTGTCTGTTTGTTTCCCATGGCTCTCCGTTGATTCGACCCGGGGACTTTGTCACAGGACAAGTTTAATACTCAGTTAACACACAAACACACATTGAAATTAGGTTTTCCCCAAGAATTCTAACACCCCAAGAATTCTAATACTCTGTGTTGATTCAGTATGCAGACAAATCTACAAATCCCTTTATCCAAATTGAAACTAGTTTTGGTAAGACATCTATATGGTCACGCATCTACTTTTACCTTTTAGCCTATTTAAAGTTAAGCTCTATTTTAGCTAAGCCTAAACCTAACTACATTTTTCGGCGGTGAAACCCCACGACAGAGATTAATTACTTCTCCCAGTATACCCTCGCATACTGCTAGTTGGCACTGGGCCACGGACTACCACAGCCCCCGGAGATTGGTTAATTCTCCAGCTACAATTTATTGCAGTTAACCACCACAACTGGACTACTACGGTCCTCGGAGATTAGTTAGTTCTCCAGCTACAATTTATTGCAGTTACCCACCACAACTGGACTACTATAGTCCCCAGAGATTAGTTACTTCACCGGCTACTTCTAGGCTTTGGCCTATAAAGAGACAAGCTCCTGTGGAGTGAAGTATTCCCACTTGTTATCTAGATAATTTAGTACATGATTCTTTTGTTTTTGGATTCTCACCTCTGAGTTCATTTTATGGAGTATCCAGTCGTCTCCCCACAGGCTCCGCGGGCGTCTCTCTTTCCTGGAATCAGCCGCGGCTAGCCAGCCCTGTGGAGACACGCCAAGGAGATATCCATCCTCATCCTTGTCGCCAATTGCAATGGATAATTTCAATCTATAACAGAAAATAACAATAATAAAAATAATAATAGGCCGGAACATCCGCTAGGATGCCCAAATTTGGCCACAACAAAGCTACGGTCAATTTTACTCTCCCAACTTTTCTAACCAAATAACAATTATAACCAATGTGTCCTATTTTGCATTATGGACACTTGTTTAATTTATAATTGAGATGAAAGGATACATTAAATAATATATCTAAGATGTGAAAACAATTCGTATAGGCTATTAAATTATAACCTACACATGGGCTACTCCCTAAAGCACATAGGCTGTTTGAATGACATTCTAACAATCATCAGCTGCAAGCCCAGCGAAAAGCGCATTGAGATTATGCTTTTTTAAAATTAACTGTTAAGGTAAAGGTTGAACGATACACTTTTTGGAAGATAACTTTGAATTGGCAAGAGCTTTTTAGTCTATATATTAACACTTAGACTATATGTTGTAAAATGAAGTGTTAATTTTGAATGAACTAAAGCTAAATATAAGAGCAAAGCATTTTCACTGCCTCTTAGTGTTATCCTTTACCAGAGCTGTTCGTTCGACATGTATACTGGCAAAGACTCACTCACTGCAAGTTTTGCGTCACTGAAAATACATTCATTGGAGCATGCCTAGCTCAGTCCACCATGGATGCAAATTTTGTCTGCTAACTTAAGTTCAGACACATTGCCTATGGCAGCGAGATCGCTATTTCCCTGTTATAACAAGTGATTTTGCACAAACAATTTAGACAGTCAGTACGGTCCATTTAAACCTAGCCACACAGCGATGGTTAGCTAAACCACTGACTAGATCTCGTAGATACACTCAAGCTTTTACCAGCTCAGGTTTTAGTATTATCTCCCCTGCCAACCGATGAGAAGGGGGAGGCTGCAGACCTGGAGCCCAGACAGCCACAGTCCACTCAGGCAGTTTGAGGACCCTGTAGTATACTTATCGTCCAGTTGGTGGCGGTAATTCACCTTAAACTGGTTTGCCAACCGCCAATAAAGAACCAAAAAGAAGACGAAGTAGAAGCTACACACGCTACACAAGTTAGAAGTATGCTAATTCTTAAAAAATTCTTTATTAAAATTATTGTGTTTCAGTAGTCCCGTAACGTTATCATGGGTTATTTAAAGAAACTCGCTTAGGGTTGATATCAATTTATTGCGATATATCTCGTGATTTCAACGTTTTTAGTTGCACCACGCATTATCTCCAACGCAGTATTAGCCGAGTTAATGTTAAGGTTTAACCATTTAGTTACATGTATTTTATGCTGTGTATTAAAAGGACAATCCTACACGTTATCTGTTCAAGGTCTGTCAATGGTCATTGTTACGATCTCTGTAGACGCTTCCCCCTCTCACAGCGCACGCCTGTATTTGATATGACTACAACAATGGCAGAGACGTGCCTAGAGGCTTAGGACTGAGCCTGCGCACCAACAAGGGAGGGTCAATCGTCTAAACCAATGATTCCTCTCCATCCAGTTGACATATGACCTTGTATTCTACCACTGTATAAAACGATAACAGACCCCTCCCATAGGGCGGCATTCGATAGACTGGGTTTGTGTGTAGAACAGCAGACTGGTGTAGCGTGGTGTCGCCCTTTGTTATCGTTTGATTTCATCGTATTCTTCTTTATTATTTTTGTATTGATTACTTCATTGATTAAAGCTTGCTTTTGCCTATACCTTTAGTCCTGTCGTCTCTCAGAACTGCGGGACGCGACATTAACAACGTTACCAACTTTAATAATTTGTGGGCATGAAAGTTTATTTTAGCTGAAGTCATCGATATTGTTAACTGAATATGTTGAAGGGGCCCTATTATGCTTTTTTGGTTTTCCCCTGTCCTTTAGTATGGTATACAGGTTTTTGTGCATGTAAAAGGCCAAAAAGTTACAAATCCCGTAGTCCACGCCAAAGGGAGCTTCTCTCTCTCACAGAAAACACTGCTCCTGAACTGTCTGAAACGCCTCGTCTGTAGTCCTATGTTTATTTCCGTAACTTATCTACATCATTAAGTCATACATTTGCATAATGCCCACCTACCGGCTTCTTTGGCACGCCCTCAAACAAAGCCAGTCATAGCGGAGGCCGGGAAGTTTTGATGGTGGATTCGCCATGTCTACAAGACACTGTTTTCGGCAATGCAAAGGCAAATCCCCTGTGTTTGAATTTCCAAAGGAAGACGAAGTGACCGCGGAATAAGTGGTTAAAATTCATTTTTACCACTATTCCTCAGCAGTACAACCCCAACATTTTATTGTGCTCGCTTCATTTTACCGAGGACTGCTTCCTGAACCAGGCACAGTTCACTGCTGGATTTTCGAAGCGGTTACACTTGAAAGACGGGGATGTTCCCACTTATGGAGATTCAGGATCACAACCTGTAAGCATGCTTTATTAGTTGTGCGTTTGTTATGTTTAAAACAACAAGCTAGCTTCTACCGAGTGTTTATCCAAAGCGAACATTATACAAATGTGGATATTATAAAAGCTGTAACATTAATGTTACAAGCTGTATTGTTACGGCTGCAATCCACTATTGTTGTGCTAACTTGCTTGCTAAGTTTGACACCCCCGGTATTGTTCTACCTGCTCTGAGCCACTACTATCCTTATCCTTTCATCGCACTGCCTACAAAACTCGACTAGACCCATCCCAGTAAAAGATGACTAACTTAGATGTATAACGTGTAGTTGGTCCAGAGTTACACAGCCGGGGCTGTATTTATGTAATGCAAGGATATTGTGTGGGTGTGTGTACATGTTTCCATGCATGTGACTGATCAGCTGATTCTACATGGTTTAAGACTGTTTAGCATTTTTGGTGTTAACTTTTTTCATCTGATGCCAAATTTGTTTTAGTTACTTTATATGCCTCTGTCTTTTAGAGTACATCACAGCTGGACCCCGATACCTAACACCTTTCCACTTTAGCCCCATTTCATGATATAGGATGCCAAACGGACCATCGACCATCAGTGGGCACAGAGTCTGTGGCATCTCCAAAGATGGTATCGGTTGGCACACAACTGTCCATGGGTACACTGAGGAATCCCGTGAGAAGCAAAGGTATATAACAGTTATTAAATGTGTTCTTGCATTTGTATTTCAGATACAGTACCTGGAAATATTGTACTGTACTGAAATACTGTTATGTCAACTATAGGAAATACAATGCACTTATAAACTTGAGGATTTCATTTTTTGGGCTCACAATCTCTTAAGGCTTTGTCTTTATGACGTTACAGCACAAAAATATCTATATTTTCTTTCCTTTTCTTCATAGTCACTCAGGCAACGGTGTCTTGTCTCAGTGTTGGCACTGAAACCGCTTACAGTTACCAAGATTTCACACTGTCTTCAACACCTATAAGGGCCCCAGGTTTCAGACCAAGCAAAAGACCTTGTTTTGAGTTGGAGGAGGAGGAAGAGGGAGACACTTCCTCAGAGTTACAAGCTAAGCCACATGACTCAACGTATAACCCCTGTGACTCTGTTGTTACAGAGGAATCTGAAATTACGTAAGTTTCATATATTTACTACCTGTTAGTATAAGTTTTAAACAGAGATGAAAAAAAAATGTTGGAAAGCAAATTAAATTTATTGTCCTTTTTGTTTTATTATGTTAGGTTTGAGGCAAGGGCCACGTACGGCGATGTCAGATACATTGTTTTTGAAAGCTGCCTCAGACAGCTGTTTGGCAACTGTCCATTGTGCAAGAGAGTGTGTGATGTGAAGCGACGACGGATGGGTACTTGTGTGCCATTCAATCAGCTTTGCCAAAACTGTAATTACTCCGGACAGTGGCAGAGCCAGCCCATTGTAGGAAGTACACCCGTTGGAAACCTTCAGTTATCAGCAGCCACACATTTCACTGGTGCATCCTTCGTACAACTGGAAAAGGTATTGCTATTACCATCCACAGCATATAACAATTGCAATCAGTGTACCTTTCCCACAACCTCTCCTATTGTTCATATATTCATAGATATGCAAGGCCATGCAGTTCCAGATTTTCAATTATGACACCTTCAGGAGGCATGCTAGGAGTTTCCTGGAGCCTGCTATTGTCCACAAATGGAAGGCGGATCAGCAGAATCTTTTCCAGCTACACCAGTGGGGAAACGTCGCAGTTGGTGGAGATAAGCGAGCAGACTCACCAGGTAAGCCAGAACTGCGCCAAAAAGACAAAAAGCATTAAACATTTGTCTTTTTCCATCCAACTTATACATTCAATTTGCCACCTTCTATGTTATGCTTTCTTTAGGGCACTCAGCAAAGTATGGCAGCTACACTCTGATGCACCTGGAGAGCAACACCATTATGGGCCTTCAGCTAGTTCAGGTGTGTTACACTTTTAGAATTTTTTTAGGCGTGCAACATTTTGAAACATGATACAGTATGTTTATATCTTTGCAATTTGGTCTACCCTTCACCAGAGCAATGAAGTAGGTGGTAGTTACCACATGAAGGAGAGACTGAAACGATGCTTAGATGTTCCGGAGTCAAACGGTTTGGCTGTGGAGTACATTGTTACTGACCGCCATCCACAGATTCAGAAGCCTCTGAGAGAATGCAAGATCACACAGTTCTATGACGTGTGGGACTTTGAGAAAGGTAGATGTTCATCCCTGTATAACATGAACATTCCCATAACATTTTGTTACAAACAGGTCGTTATCAAACAATGTCTTGAATATTAATTTGTTGCTTGTGTACTTTCTATCAGGTTTGTCCAAGAAACTGGCCAAACTTGCACAAAACAAAGACTGTGAGGTGTTGAAGAAGTGGCTGGGCAGCATTAAAAACCACGTCTACTGGAATGCGACCTCAGCAACATCAGGGCCTGAGAAGGTGGCTAGGTGAATGTCACTGGTCAACCACATCCAGAATGTTCATTTGCACGAAGATCCCATCTTTCCCCCAGTGTGAACATCCTGGCAGAGTGTCTAGGGATCCAAAAAAATGGTTCCAACCAGGTATGTAAACAAAATGTGCCTTCAATATATAAAAAAAAAACTTTAGGTGTATGTTAAGATGAAATGAATACGCATTCATAATATCAACAATGATAACAGAAATCCCCACTTAATCTCTTTTGTTATGCCAATTTATTGGTGTATTGACTGTTTAAATGGACTGCCATTTTACAAAATATTTGTGTTACTTTACTCAAGGGTCTATGGCACCTCTACAAAGTGGAATAAATCCTGAACAACAAGAGGTTTCTCAGAGATGTGGAGAAGCTGAGTCACCACTACCAGACATCATCGCTGGAGGCCTTCCACAGCTTGATCCTGCGTTTCACATCCAAGAATGTAGTTTTCATTTTTATGGGAATGTTGTGCAGGTAATACACTTTATAATGGATTCTGTAACATCTTATAACAAAGTTAATGATTAGTGGCTAATAAGTCTAACTCCAAAATTGAGTTATGGGTCATTGGATTTTGCCATTCTATTATTGTAGGTTGTACCTAGTGGCCATGCATTACAATGAAAATGCAGACCGTGAGCAAGCAACATTATCTGCAGGACAAGCTGTCTTCAAGATTCTGTTCAGGAAGTCCAAGAAGGGTGAATGCACCGTCAAGCCAGTAAAAACAGACTCAACATGCAGTAAGTTTTAAAATAACAGTATTTTTATTGCAAACATCATAAATTAACAAGTTAATATAATTTTGGACACACTTTAAATATGTTCTAGGATATACAAAAATACTTTCTTTAAAAAAAAAGAAAAGTGACTATGTTAATGCAATATTTCACAGATTATGTGGATGAACTGATGAGTCTCGTCTTTGAGGAGGTGTTTGAGGACCCAACGCCATTTGTTGAGGAGCTGGAGAAAATCCCCATCCCTGAGGACCTGTCATCCCATTACGAGAGACCATCCAAGGAGGAAGTGGTTGCCCGCCATGTCTCCCGCTACAGTCAAGGGGCGGTCAGAAGCCAATATAACGACCGGCCGGATCAGGAAACTCCTGGCGTATCCGGAGTACAACACAGGATGGGATGACAACCCTGACCTTCCTCCCTAAGTAGCCCCAGCACCAGCTGACAAAGCTGCGATGGGCGAGATGCCTGTATGGAGATGATCGGACACTATTACCACTCCAGTTAAATACAGCATTTCCTGTGTATATATTTATGTATCTATGTATATTTACAATATATTTTTTTGTATTTTGTTTTTTACATTTGCTAAATATAATTCTTTTGAAGAAAAAATGATTCCTCCATTCTTCATTAGTTATTTGGGTCCTGTGGTATAATGAAACCTTAGTATTCTGATTTTATTTTAAACAGTTGTATTATTACGTGTAAAAAAACGTACTCTTCTGTTCTACGCCTCAAAGGTCCATAGTCCGCTCTGTAAATGTTGTTGATGTTCTGCAGGGTGTAGGGATTCAAACAGTTGGGCTCTAGGCCTGGATGGTAAACCATGCATGCAGGAGGTACTGAAACCTGGTTCATTCGTCTTACGACCTAATAAGGAAAATAAAACACTGATTTATAATACAGTTTTATAATGAAGCGCATAACTCTGGGGGCAATGTCATTCTATAGGGCTAAGTCACAATTAAAAACGGTGAACGTGTTGGTAACTTAGTTCAATTTTAATCAGGATAACTTTGGTAGTATGTCATAACACAAGCAACGCTACTGTAATTCTCAGCTACCATAGAAGTAGTTAGCTTTACACCTTTGCATATAACGCCATTAGGTGTGTACTACTGCTGGTGTTTCCATGTAGTTAGCTAGTAATTGATTACACTAACTGTAGTGACTATTTGTCAAAGAAAACTAACAAACTTAAACGTGACTAAACTAAAGACAACTGTAACTCAAATAGGCACTATGTGCACTCTGGGTTTGTGGTTTACGCAGTACAAAATCATTGTCCATACCATAAGATGCAGTTTCAGATGTTTATTCCAGGTTTCGGCAGGCAAACAACAAGCAATGCATGTTTAAGCCTACTTGCTGCCTCTCTTACTCTGGCTGCTGGATGACAGAGGACAGCTGACTGACTGACTGACTGAAAAACCATAGGCCCACCCAGGTGCATGCTGGCCTACCTGTGGTCTAGCTATTTATCCCCTAGGTGCCCATAGCCTAAACCAATAGAAAACAAATACTACAAAAAGATAATATAAAGTGCTAAAACTTAAACAATGAAATATGAACTAAACAAATTACTATGAAAAAGTAAATATAAGCAAATTTATTCTAAACAATATAGGTTAAACAAAAACAATACTAACTTAATAAAAATAGGCAAATAGCTCCTACACTCCGGCCCCTAATTGTCCATTAAATCACAATTACAACTTCAATTAACTAAAGGAGCTATTCTAACAACAATATCAGTGGTATGCTATGTGTAATGCATTAACATTAAGTGACTCTTGTCATTCTTCTTCTGCTTAATGATGAACCTGAAAATAAAGGTCAAAGATAGAGGAGGGGAGTGAGTAGTAGAAAAGATAGAAATAGAGTCTTAGTCCACAGCTGCTTCCAGAAGCAGACAGAGCTTCGTCACTGGCCTCTCCAACACACTGGTTTTGGTCTGAAGCTGCACTGAACGAACCAGGCCTCGTGCATCAGCTTTGACTGCCAGGACTCTCCCCATCTGCCAACATCCTCTGGGTGCAGTAGCATTTGCGATCAGGACAATATCTCCCGGACAGATGTTTCTTCTCGGTCTCATCCACCTTTGTCTTTCCTGCATCAGAGGTAAGTACTCAGCAATCCATCTTTTCCAAAATAATTCAGCCATGTACTGTACTTGTCTCCATCTTTTCCTCAGGTACAAATCTTGCTTTTCAAATAATCCAGGTGGCATGACAGGTTTGCCCTTTAATATTAGGATGTGATTTGGTGTAAGGGCTTCTAAATCATCTGGATCATCAGAGACTTGTGTGATGGGTCTGTCATTTAAAATGGCTTCAGCTTCACAGAAAACAGTTTGGAGCGCTTCATCATCCACAATCTGCTGTTTGAGGACTGAGGTGAGTACACTTCTGACTGAACGAATCAGACGCTCCCAAATGCCACCTTGATGTGAAGCTGCAGGTGTATTAAAATGCCAGTTTATGCCATCCTGGACCAGGGCTCTTTGGATTTTGTCCTGGTTCAAAGCAGCCAGACTTTCTTTCAGTTCTCTGTTGGCGCCAACAAAATTTGTGCCATTATCTGACCTGATGGAGGAGACAGGGCCACGTCTGCAGATGAATCTTCTGATTGCATTAATACAGGAATCAGCATCAAGCATGTACGCCACTTCCAAATGGACAGCACGACTGGTTAAGCAAGTAAATATGACTCCATATCTTTTGAGTAGACTCCTGCCTCTTTTAACATCAATGGGGCCAAAATAATCTACTCCAACATTAGTGAACGGGGCTTTGTCTGGTATTACTCTCTCCTGGGGCAGATCGGCCATTTTCTGTTCCAAAAGCTTTCCTCTGTTTCTTCTGCAGGTGATACAGTCTGACAGGATTTTTCTTGCAGCAGAGTTTGCATTGATTATCCAGTACTTCTGACGCAGCCTGGACAACATGTGGTTTCTTCCTGCGTGACCAAGTAGGTGGTGAATATGGCGAAGAATTAATGTTGCCACATGCATGTCTTTACACAGGATGGCAGGATGCTTGGTTTCTGATGGTAACGCTGCTCTCTTGAGACGACCACCCACTCTGAGGACTCCATCGTCGTTCACTGGATCAAGTCTGTACAGGTGACTGTCTTTAGAGATGGTCTTGTTGGCTCTGAATGAACAGATTTCAGCTCCAAACCTGTGATGTTGTTCAGACTGAATGATAGACTGCTCTGCTTTAGCCAGATCTTCAGATGTTAACTGTTGTCCTTTCAGTGTGGTCTTAAACTGCATCATCCTTTTTGCCACATCTTGCTCTTTGGTACTCACATCATCTTCTGACTGATGTATGATAGCAGAAAACTCCTTTCTTTTCTGTGACAACAATTTGAGGAACTCTTTCGCCTTTAAAAGCCAGGCCACAGATGTCTTCAGCTTCACCCAGGATGAAAAGTAAGAGACGAATGAACTGGTGGGGGTTTTCTTCTCCTCAACAACAGCACTGACTGTCACATCTTTCTTTATTTCAGGGTCATCAGCAGGAATCGGATCATGATTTACGTCCAGCTTAGGCCATTTGTCTTTGGACTTAAACAAGAACTCAGGGCCATTAATCCATCTGCTGTGCTGTAAGAAGTCTTCTGCTCTCATTCCTCTTGATGCCTCGTCTGCTGGATTGTCTTTAGTGCCCACATACCTCCACTGATCCACTTGTGTAGCTTCTCTGATGGTGGACACTCTGTTTGCAACAAAGGTATGAAATCTCTTTGTCTCGTTGCAGATGTATTTCAGGACAGTGGTGCTATCAGTCCAGAAAACAGATGTCTCAAGTTTAAGATGTAACCTTCTTTGAAGCAGTTGGTCAATGTGGACAGCAAGGACAGCTGCAGTGAGCTCCAGACGAGGGATGGTGGTCTGCTTCAGAGGAGCCACTCTGGCCTTTCCCAGGAGGAACGTGAGGTGCACTTGATGGTCCTTTTGGAATCTTAAATATGACACTGTACCATATCCCACTTGGCTGGCATCAGAGAAGTGGTGGAGCTGCGCTGTAACAGGACAAAAGTCTTTAGGCTTAATGCAACGATCCACTTTAAACTCTGACATCCTCTTCAGGTCTTCCAGCCAGCCGGTCCATTGTTTGGAGAAATGATGGTGAACAGCATCATCCCAGCCCAGATTTCTTCTACAGAGCTCTTGAAGCAGCAGTTTGGCAGTGATGGTGAATGGGGCGAGAAATCCCAGAGGATCATACAGTGAGCTCACTACTGACAGTATTCCTCTTCTTGTATGTGACTGCTCTTGAAGTGAGGTTTTAAATTTGAATATGTCACTTTGAGTGCACCACTGTAGTCCAAGTGCTCGCTCCATTGGAAGCTCATCTCCATCCAAATCCATCTCCAATATTTCCTTTGCTTTGTTGTTTGAAACTGTATGCAGCACTGCACGGCTATTACTGAGCCACTTGGAAAGCTTGAATCCACCCTTACTGCAGAGAGCTCTCAAGTCCTGTATAATTTTTATTGCTTCCTCTTCTGTAGGCAGAGACTTTAAGCAATCATCCACATAAAAATTATGCTTGATTGTACTGACCACTTCAGCTGGAAACTGCTGGGCATTGTCTTCTGCTGTTCTTCTTAATGCATAATTTGCACAGCTCGGAGAGGACACAGCTCCAAACAGATGTACTTTCATGCGATATTCTTTGTGGGTTTGTGAAGTGTCACCATTGGGCCACCAGAGGAAGCGGAGGACGTTTCTGTGTTGTTCTGGAACATGGACCTGGTGAAACATGGCTTGAATGTCTGCCATAACTGCTATGGGCTCTTGTCTGAAGCGCAGAAGAACTCCCACGACTGAGTTGGTCAGGTCGGGTCCTTGTAACAGCTGGCAGTTAAGTGAGGTCCTTTTGTAGGTTACAGCACAATCAAAAACAACTCTCAGTTTGCCTTTTCTGGGGTGATAAACACCATGGTGCGGAATATACCACACGTTACTGTCACTGTCCATCAGCTGGTCATCAGGTACCATTTCAGCATATCCATTACATATCATGTCCTCAAGAAATGTGATGTAATCTGTCTTGAAGGAGCTGTTCTTATCAAACTTTCTTTTCAGGCTTTGGAGACGTTGCTCTGCAATACAGCGGTTTACTGGCAAGATGGGATTTTCCACTTTAAAAGGTAAGTTGATACAGTAATGTCCATCAATTAGTTTGGCTGTGTTGTTCATAATATCCATAAACTTGATGTCTTCTCTGGACATTTCAATCTGTTCTTGTGATGTTTTTTCATTGAAGTCATGGTTGTATTGTTTAACCAGCATTGTTTCCAGATGTTCCACAGAAATCCTGTTGGCAGTGACAGCAGGGCAGCCTGTCTTGTTCCTCTCACTCCAAAGTGGACCGTTGATGACCCATCCAACTCGGGTCCGAACTGCATATGGGCCTTCGTCCTGACTGTTAATCAGCTCCCATGGCTCCATCACTTTAGGTGCATCAGTGCCAATTAGCAAATCTACATTGGCATCTATATTGTGGAGCTTGATACTTTGCAGGTATGGCCACTTATCTATGTCCTCTTGTTGTGGAACATTACAATTTGAAACAGGTATTAATGTTTGTGTCATAACATCTGGGAGTTCAATGAAATCATCTTTATGAAGTGCTGCTACTTGTAATCCAGAGATGATGTTTGTACTCACAATGCTTTTATGTCCCATTGTTCGCAGCTGAATACTTGTTCTTTTGCCTTTCAAATGGAGTTTTCTTGCCAAATTTTCGGTGCAAAATGTACCTGTGCTGCCCGGATCCAAAAATGCATAAGTCTGCACAGTTGTATGATTTTTTGGGCTCCTGACTTGGACAGCGACGATGGAAAGGATTGAGTGATCTTCATCACCGGCCCCGATATGGCCACAGGTTTGAGTCATAGTAGAAGTGGTGCTCATAGGAGGATGTGGACATTTGGAGTATGCTCCTGTATCTTCCTGGTTAATGTGCAGGACACTGGGATGCTTTTGGTGACATACAGAACAATCCAAGCGTCCTCTGCATTCTCTGCTTGTATGTCCCATTTTTAAACATCCAAAACACATGCCTTTTTCCTTAATAAAGTTCACTTTATCTTTGTGTGGCTTCTCTTTGAACTTAAAACATTTGTCAGTTGTGTGGTTACTTTGGAGACAATACAAACAGCTGTTAGTTGTGAAGGACTTGCTCTTATTTCCAGGTATGAATTTATTGTTAACTGCAGTAACACTAGTGGCAAAACTGCTTCCCTTTTTCCTTTGTTTTATATGGCTGCTGTTGGTGCTTTTGGAGCTGGGCTGTTGTGGATCCTGGATATTACCAAACAGTGGATCAGATGCAACTTTGACTTGTTTTTCAATGAAAGTGACAAGATCTGTAAATACTGCTCTCTGACCCCTTTTTTCCTGCAGGTCACAGGCCACATTTCTCCACCTCTCTCTCATTCTGTAGGGCAGCTTTAGGATAATGCTTAGCATATTTGATGGCAAGTCCAGTTCTTTCATTTGTGTAATGTGTTCTGTTAGATTTGAGCATCCTTTCAGAAACAGGGAAAATGTCTGCAGTGCTTTAATGTCCTCATATTTAATAGATGGCCATTTATGAATTTTGTCCATATAGGCATATGCAATTTTGTGTTCGTTTCCAAAATGTTCAGCAAGAAGATCTTTAGCTCTGAGATAACCAAGTTCAGATGGTAAGTGCTGGCAACTGTGAACGAGGTCTCTCGGCTGCCCCCTGATGTATTGTTCTAAAAAGTGCAAACAATCACTCCAGTTGGATGTTTTGGCCTCCACGCCATTCTCAAATGCTCTTATAAATGATTTGTATTGGAGAGGGTCTCCGTCAAAAACAGGGATGTTTCTTGGTGGCAGGACAGAGTTTTGATTTTGCTGAACCAACATGGCAGTGATGTCGTTTTGCCTGCATGTGCATAATATCGATAACGCTGGTTTGGTGATCTGTTTGTATTTCTGACTGCAGATGCGCACTCGTGTTTGGACTTTGATAATAATTTATTTGGGCACAGGCACTTTGTGGCATGTCAGTAATTTGAATTGCTGGCTTTTGTTTAGGGCGTACAACTGGTTGCTCGGAGGTATTAGGCGCATTGACATTATCATTGTTGTTTTGCTCCGGAACAAATATTATCGGCACATGGACTTAGTTTTGGCGCGTGGTTGGAATTACGCTTTTCATAGTATGAATTCATGCCGTCAGAATGTTTTGAGCCACACTGTGAATTGATTTCCAGTACACGGAGTTTTGCATTAGCAGCAGCCAGCTCTGTCTCGAGTTCAAGTTGCTCCTTTTCATGTTTTAATCGTTTCAATTCGTTCTCCATTTCCATTTTTAAATTTTCCTCTTGCGTTTCAATTTGATGTTTCTTTTTGAGTGCGGCAACGCGCTCCATCAGCGCCGCCCTTTCGGCCTCGGCCTTTACGCGCCCCGATGTAGTGGAGGAGGCACGGGACATTTGAGAGCGAGTCTTTGCTTTTGATATGACTGAACTTACATTGGAGGCACTGTCCTCGGGATTTATTTCATCAACATTGTCATTGCTTTGTTCCTTATGATCCACAATTGGTTGCACATAGGGCTGACCCAGTTCACATAACCAGCCTTTGACACGATCAGTAAACCCAAGGTAAAAACAATTTAAAACTTCTTTAGATTTAACCAGTTTTATCTATAGTAAATGAAGAAGATGTCTCAGTAAACCATTTATTTGTCTTTACTTTAGACCCTCTGCTAACAATTATGTTATTTTTTATTATGTTAATTATATATGCAGAGATTGTACTTAGATTTGCACAGTTGCATGTGCGGCATGGGTTCAAAGGTCACAGATGTCTCAAAATCTATAGCAAGGCGTTGGTTCACTATTATAGCCTCATTCCATTAAACCTGTTTTATCTATATGAAACCATATTTTTTTTTTAGGTTAGACTCTCTGCTAACAATCTATGTAGAGAATATTCTTAGATTTGCGCAATTGCATGTGCGGTACAGGTTGAAATGTCACATATATCAAAAAGTATATAGAAAGGTGTTTCTTCTCTGTAAAGGCCTCATTGCATTAAACCTGTTTTATCTACATGAACAAAAGAAGATGTCTCAGTAAAACGATATATTTTTCCTTACTTTAGACCCTCTGCTAACAATATATGCAGAGATTATACTTATAATTACGCAATTGCACGTGTGGTAGAGGTTCAAGTCTTAAAGTCTATAGAAGTGCGTTTTTTCTCTGTAAAGGCCCAATTACATTAAACCTGCTTTATCTATATGAAATGTAGAAGATATCTCAGTAAGACCGTATATTATTGTTTAGCTGAGACCCTCTTCTAACAATATATGCAGAGATTATACTTGGATTTGCGCAATTGCATGTGCGGTACAGGTTCAAAGGTCACATATGTCTCCAAGTCTATAGCATGGCGTTGGCTCACTATTGTAGCCTAATTACATTAAATCTGCTTTATCTATATGAAATATAGAAGATGTCTCAGTAAAACTGTATCTTTTTCTTTCATTTAGACCCTCTGCTAACAATATATACAGAGTTTATACTTAGATTTGCGCAATAGCATGTGTGGTACAGGTTGAAAGGTCGCATATGTCTCAAAGTCTATAGCAAGGAGTTTTTTCTCTGTAAAGGCCTCATTACATTAAACCTGCTTTAGCTATGTGAAATATAGAAGATGTCTCAGTAAAACCACATATTTTCTTCTACCTTAGACCCTCTGCTAAAAGTATTTGCAGAGATTATACTTAGATTTGCGCAATAGCATGTGTGGTACAGGTTCAAAGGTCACATATGTCTCAAAGTCTGTAAAATGGCATAGGTTCACTATTATAACGTCAGTAAATTAAACCTGCTTTATCTATATGAAATATTGAAGATGTCTCAGTAAAACCATATATTTTTCTTTAATTTAGACCCTCTGCTAACAATATATGCAGAGTTTATACTTAGATTTGCGCAATAGCATGTGTGGTACAGGTTGAAAGGTCGCATATGTCTCAAAGTCTATAGCAATACCAGCAAACAAACCAGTGACAAAAAAAAACAAACAAAAAAAAGACATTTATACATGCATAGGTGGAGAAAATGACATGGTTTACGGAGACATCTTCTACATTTCATATAGATTAAGCAGGTTTAATCTGAGTATAATATTGAATATATTTATGCCCATGTAAAGGACAGGTTATCGGGGGGGGGGTTAATTTAAACCAAAACAAAACTGACATTCTTTTGATACTGTAAGACAGTTGGTGAAATACATATCCTTCCTTATATCGAAAAGATTTGGCAAACAAACCAATGACAAACAAACAACAAAAAAAAAACATACAGTGCATCCGGAAAGTATTCACAGCGCTTCACTTTTTCCACATTTTGTTATGAAACGGCCTTATTCCAAAATTGATTAAATTCATTTTTTTCCTCAAAA
>JAPMUY010008991.1:12500-15000 GCA_026901105.3 Galaxias olidus
TAACTCTCTCTGTACCTTAACACTAACCCTAACTCTCTCTGTACCTTAACACTAACACTAACTCTCTCTGTACCTTAACACTAACCCTAACTCTCTCTGTACCTTAACACTAACTCTCTCTGTACCTTAACACTAACACTAACTCTCTCTGTACCTTAACACTAACCCTAACTCTCTCTGTACCTTAACACTAACACTAACTCTCTCTGTACCTTAACACTAACCCTAACTCTCTCTGTACCTTAACACTAACCCTAACTCTCTCTGTACATCTCTGTACCTTAACACTAACACTAACTCTCTCTGTACATCTCTGTACCTTAACACTAACACTAACTCTCTCTGTACCTTAACACTAACACTAACTCTCTCTGTATATCTCTGTACCTTAACACTAACACTAACTCTCTCTGTACATCTCTGTACCTGAACACTAACACTAACTCTCTCTGTACCTTAACACTAAAACTAACTCTCTCTGTACATCTCTGTACCTTAACACTAACACTAACTCTCTCTGTACCTTAACACTAACACTAACTCTCTCTGTACATCTCTGTACCTTAACACTAACACTAACTCTCTCTGTACCTTAACACTAACACTAACTCTCTCTGTACCTTAACACTAACCCTAACTCTCTCTGTACCTTAACACTAACACTAACTCTCTCTGTACCTTAACACTAACACTAACTCTCTCTGTATATCTCTGTACCTTAACACTTACACTAACTCTCTCTGTATGTCTCTGTAACTTAACACTAACACTAACTCTCTCTGTAACATAACACTAACACTAACTCTCTCTGTATATCTCTCTGTACCTTAACACTAACACTAACTCTCTCTGTAACTTAACACTAACACTAACTCTCTCTGTATGTCTCTGTAACTTAACACTAACACTAACTCTCTCTGTACATCTCTCTGTACCTTAACACTAACACTAACTCTCTCTGTATATCTCTGTACCTTAACACTAACACTAACTCTCTCTGTATGTCTCTGTAACTTAACACTAACACTAACTCTCTCTGTACCTTAACACTAACACTAACTCTCTCTGTATATCTCTGTACCTTAACACTAACACTAACTCTCTCTGTAAATCTCTGTAACTTAACACTAACACTAACTCTCTCTCTGTATATCTCTGTAACTTAACACTAACACTAACTCTCTCTCTGTATATCTCTGTAACTTAACACTAACACTAACTCTCTCTGTAACTTAACACTAACACTAACTCTCTCTGTATATCTCTGTACCTTAACACTAACACTAACTCTCTCTCTGTATATATCTCTGTAACTTAACACTAACACTAACTCTCTCTGTATATCTCTGTACCTTAACACTAACAATAACTCTCTCTGTATATATCTGTACCTTAACACTAACACTAACTACCTTAACACTAACACAAACTCTCTCTGTATATCTCTGTACCTTAAAACTAACACTAACTCTCTCTGTATATCTCTGTACCTGAACACTAACACTAACTCTCTCTGTATATCTCTGTACCTTAACACTAACACTAACTCTCTCTGTATATCTCTGTACCTTAACACTAACCCTATCTCTCTCTGTATATCTCTCTGTACCTTAACACTAACGCTAACTCTCTCTGTGTATCTCTGTACCTTAAAACTAACACTCTCTGTATATCTCTGTACCTGAACACTAACACTAACTCTCTCTGTATATCTCTGTACCTTAACACTAACGCTAACTCTCTCTGTATATCTCTCTGTACCTTAACACTAACACTAACTCTCTCTGTATATCTCTGTACCTTAACACTAACACTAACTCTCTCTGTATATCTCTGTAACTTAACACTAACACTAACTCTCTCTGTATATCTCTGTACCTTAACACTAACACTAACTCTCTCTGTATATCTCTGTAACTTAACACTAACACTAACTCTCTCTGTATATGTCTGTACCTTAACACTAACACTAACTCTCTCTTTATATCTCTGTACCTTAACACTAACACTAACTCTCTCTGTATATCTCTGTAACTTAACACTAACACTAACTCTCTCTGTATATCTCTGTACCTTTACACTAACACTAACTCTCTCTGTAACTTAACACTAACCCTAACTCTCTCTGTACCTTAACACTAACACTAACTCTCTCTGTACCTTAACACTAACACTAACTCTCTCTGTACCTTAACACTAACCCTAACTCTCTCTGTACCTTAACACTAACACTAACTCTCTCTGTACCTTAACACTAACCCTAACTCTCTCTGTACCTTAACACTAACCCTAACTCTCTCTGTACATCTCTGTACCTTAACACTAACACTAACTCTCTCTGTATATCTCTGTACCTTAACACTAACACTAACTCTCTCTGTACATCTCTGTACCTTAACACTAACACTAACTCTCTCTGTACCTTAACACTAACACTAACTCTCTCTGTACATCTCTGTACCTTAACACTAACACTAACTCTCTCTGTACCTTAACACTA
>JAPMUY010008991.1:20000-22500 GCA_026901105.3 Galaxias olidus
CTCTCCCTCCTCTCTCTCTCTCTCTGTCCATCTCACTCACTCTCTCTCTGTCTTGCTCTCTCTCACTCTGTCCATCTCTCTCTCTCTCTTTTTCTCTCTATCTGTATATTGTATGTTACCCTGCCCCATCCTCCTTTGACCTGTGTTTGACCCCTGTTTGACCCTTGTTTGACCTGTGTTTGACCTGGGCAGAGAGTTCAAAGCCCAATGACCTCAGTGCTATGGTGCTGATGAGACCATCCTAAGCCTCCTGCTGTGTCTGTCCGAGGCCTTCTACCCTGACCCTGGAACAGAGAAGATCACCCACCATCCTCTCTCTCTGTGTCTGTGTGAGGCCTTCTACCCTGACCCTGGAACAGAGAAGATCACCCACCATCCTCTCTCTCTGTGTCTGTGTGAGGCCTTCTACCCTGACCCTGGAACAGAGAAGATCACCCACCATCCTCTCTCTCTGTGTCTGTGTGAGGCCTTCTACCCTGACCCTGGAACAGAGAAGATCCCCCACCATCCTCTCTCTCTGTGTCTGTGTGAGGCCTTCTACCCTGACCCTGGAACAGAGAAGATCCCCCACCATCCTCTCTCTCTGTGTCTGTGTGAGGCCTTCTACCCTGACCCTGGAACAGAGAAGATCACCCACCATCCTCTCTCGTTCTTTCTCTCTTTCCTCCACATTGTTCTTTCTCTCTCTCTAGAGACGGTATCTCTCTCCCTCTCTCCCTCTCCGTGTCACCATGGAGACACAGCTGTCTGTCAGTTAGAAATCAATAGAATTCTAAAGGCTGTTGAAGTAAATATTTAATAGTTGCCTTGGGAACCAATTAAACAGTGTCTGTGTGTGTATGAACTCTGAGTCCTATACACTGATGCACTGTGTGTGTGTGTGTGTGCGCGTGTGTGTGTGTGTGTGTGTGTGTGTGTGTGTGTATATGTGTGTGCAGTGAATGTGTGTGTGTGCAGTGTATATGTGTGTGTGCTGTGTGTATGTGTGTATGCGGTGAATGTGTGTGTGTGTGTGTGTGTGTGTGTGTGTGTCTAACAAAACAAAAATTTCTTTCAAAGATCAATACAAACCTGTACATCAATATCCAGACATCAATCTGAACCAGACCTTCACACTCAGATTCAGAAAACTTAGCACAAGGGAAATGTAGTTTTTGTGCTTGCATTAAAGCAGTTCACTACATATATCACGTTTCCAATGAAACACGGGTCTTACCGGGTCTTACCGGGTCTTACCGGGTCGTTAACACGGGTCTTACCGGGTCTTACCGGGTCTTACCGGGTCTTACCGGGTCTTACCAGGTCTTACCGGGTCTTACCGGGTCTTACCGGGTCGTTAACACGGGTCTTACCGGGTCTTACCGGGTCTTACCGGGTCGTTAACACGGGTCTTACCGGGTCTTACCGGGTCTTACCGGGTCTAACCGGGTCTTACCGGGTCTTACCGGGTCTAACCGGGTCTTACCGGGTCTTACCAGGTCTAACCGGGTCTTACCGGGTCTTACCGGGTCTTACACGGGGGTCTAACTCGGGTCTTTGCGCCCGGGTCTTACCGGGTCTTACCGGGTCTTACCGGGTCTTACCGGGTTGTTAACACGGGTCTTACCGGGTCTTACCGGGTCTTACCAGGTCGTTAACATGGGTCTTACCGGGTCGTTAACACGGGTCCGACACCACACTCTGGTCCCGGTAAAGACCCGCGTCACCCCCCTTCACACATGACCCCGGTAATACAATGATTCACCAGCATCCTAAACTCCAGCAGAACAAACAACACAATATACCCTCTTACTGGTTAACACAATGATTCACCAGCATCCTAAACTACAGCAGAACAAACAACACAATATACCCTCTTACTGGTTAACACAATGATTCACCAGCATCCTAAACTACAGCAGAACAAAGTCACTAAGGCCTCATCCTTTGCTCTGCGTGTGGCGATGGGGCTGTTTATTAAAGCAACTATAGGCAACTTTTTGATCTGAACGTTTTATGAATACATGTGTTCTGATAGCGTTAGTTAGGGTCGGGGTGATAAACAGGATGTAATAGGATCCATTATGCCATGTTAAAAGATGAGCACTTCACATAAGACATTTCAGAATGGACGGGCTGAAAGCAGATATGTCAGTGTTACCTTCTCCTCCTCCTCCTCCTCTCCCTCCCCCTCTCCCCCTCTCCTCCTCCTCTCTCGTCCTCTCCCCTCCCTCCCCCTCCTCCTCCTACCCCGCCCCTCCCCCTCCTCCTCTCCCCTCCCTCCTCCTCCACTCTCCTCCTCCCCCTCCCTCCCTCCTCCTCCTCTCCCTCCTCCTCCCCTCCCCCACTCCACGTAGAGGGATCCCATCTGTGAGGCCACAGTGCAGGGACAAAGAGAACGGCCTTCTGGGTAACGCAGTCTACTGAAGCGTAGCAGGCAGACCAGGGCCTCTGCTGTCCACTGTCACTCTGACACACTTTGACAAACACACACACACACACACACACACACACACACACA
>JAPMUY010008991.1:30000-35000 GCA_026901105.3 Galaxias olidus
GAAATTGTCACAATTGCCCCGGTCTCCCCGACATACTCAGTGACTCCAAACACAAACACCTCTTCAAATGAAGCACAAATGCACCCACGTTAACGGAACGCGACGCAGGAGTTAGCAAAAGTGGAGACAAGGATTTGTGATAACGTCAACAACGGCATTTGATCTCGCAAAACTGTTACAGCATCGCTTACAAATCCAAAAACAAAGCTGTATACGATCATTGTGGTCTGCACACCCAAAGCAACTTTCAGAGCAAGGAACCACATTGCTTCCTGGCCCATAACTTACAGCCAAAATAACATGCAAAATAGACTCACCAGTGACGTTCATTGACATTGCAATGCAGGACGATCTTTCATATGGGCAAACTTCTCAATAACTTTCAAGATTTAATGATGTTAAAATCCTCTAGCCGGCGGTTCCAAACGTTTGTTCTCTGTTTTTGACTTGACTTGAAAATGTTGACTTAATTCATATTGTCTCGCTATGGCGGCTAACATAAGATGGCAGTCAGTTGGCTAGCTGAGTACCGTCCTAGCAGCGCCTCTACCCATAAACAACATTTACTAAAACGCCTTGACGTGTGTCATTCTGTACATTTTGATTGGCTACGGGGCCAACAGGACTCTGCCCCACAGTTCATTATCTAATGCTCGTTGAACATGCGCGTTTGAAACTGCTATTGCCAAACATATTAATACAAAATAAAATACCTGTTCATGTTATTATTGTAAGTAGAAGTTATTAATTATATGTCCTCCTATATGAATTATTAAATTAAGAAATGTGCTACCATGCTTATGCAGCCTGGTGTCTGAGTTAAACGGTGAAAGAAAGTTCTGTTGTTGTGTTTGAGGTTTATTGTACACTGGCAGAACAGCTACCTCTGCTCTGTGATGCAGATCAATGCCAGGGTGCTGTGATGGAGTTCAAAGGGTGTCAGCCTGCAGGACATGTTAGCTGGGGGGGACTCATATGGAGACACAACGTCTTCTGTGTCTCTCTCTTCATCCCTCACAGCAGAACGACGAAGAGGAGGAGCTTTCAACAACACAGAACATGTTGCCTCTCCAAAGAATGAAAGGATCACTCCAGCACACACACACACACACACACGCACGCACACACACACAGACACACACACACACACACACACACACACACACACACACACACACTGCTGCTGTGAAAATGACAAGAGTATCGTTTCTCTCTATTTCTTTATGCAAAAGGAAGCGTTATTTATGAAGTAGTCTCGTCAAAGCTTGTCTCTTTGTATCGTTATTATCAGCTTTTGTGTCAAACGGTTAAACTGCCACACACACAGTACATCTCACATCCGTACTTACAAAGACAGATCTTTTACATTCTGCAAACTAACGCTTTTCTTCCTCCTAACAGAACGAAGAAGACTAGGGTGGTTCACCTCAACGCTGTCAACTAAAAGGAGAGAGAACTGGCACCATCTTCACATTCAAAGAATGATCAAAGTCAGACAAACCACCAATGTCTGTCTTACTGGAGGAGCGCTGTGTGTATGAAGCCAGACATGTTGTGCTTCAACAGAACAGTTTGGTTACACACTGTTTGAAACAATGATCACGAGGTGTGTGACTTCATTGGGTTATTTTAAAAGTGTGTGGATTTACTCTCAAAGCAAACTGAAGTGTCTTTTGTTTTCTGCAGTATAGTTCCTGTACAGTGTTGTTTGCATGTTTGTCATACAGAGGAGCGAGAGTGTGGAGACTGTGTTTGGTTTAGAGTGACCGCTCTGCACACACACACACACACACACACACACACACACATACTCTCTGTCACTAAGACACACACACCCACACACACACATACACATACTCTCTGTCACTAAGACACACACACACACACACACATACACATACTCTCTATCACTAAGACACACACACACACACACAAATACCCTTTCTCACTCAGACACACATACGCATATTCTATAACACACACACACTTACACACACACACACACACACACACTGGGGCAGTGTGTTGGGGCAGTGGACAGTGTGCCGTTATTCTCTCTCCCATCACCCAAGGTCACGTCTGTGTGTGTGTGTGTGTGTGTGTGTGTGTGTGTGTGTGTGTGTATGTGACAGAGAGTATGTGTGTGTGTGTGTGTGTGTGTGTGTGTGTGTGTGTGTGTGTGTGTGATGGACAGTGTTCTTCCAGCTAAACGAAGATAGATTCATGTCTGAAACAACTAGATTACACTTAAACTGACGCACACACGGACACACACACACTCCACAGACACACACACATACACTCACACACCACCCTCCACAGACACACACACAGCACAAAGTTAGCATGTACAGTGAAGTTTGACTTAGAGTTAGTTGCGTCGTGGGAGGTGTGTGTCAGTGTCAGATGGATGGGGGCCTGCAGGACCTGTCATGTAACACTTTGAAGTCTACATCAAGTTTGGCTTGATTCAAAACACAGCACCTGAGCTACACACACCCGCACCCCTGTCCTGTGTGACGTCTGTCCGTGTGTGTGTCTGTCTGTGTGTGTGTGTGTGTGTGTGTGTGTGTGTGTGTGTGTGTGTGTGTGTGTGTGTGTGTGTGTGTGTGTGTGTGTGTGTGTGTGTGTGTGTGTGTGTGTGTGTGTGTGTGTGTGTGGATGTGAATTGGTGCTGTCTACCTTTTCTCCTGGTGATCAAGTCAACATATGAGTAGTCTAACTACAAAGACAGGTGGGTGAGTGTGTGTGTGTGTGTGTGTGTGTGTGTGTGTGTGTGTGTGTGTGTGTGTGTGTGTGTGTGTGTGTGTGTGTGTGTGTGTGTGTGTGTGTGTGTGTGTGTGTGTGTGTGTGTGTGTGTGGATGTGAATTGGTGCTGTCTACCTTTTCTCCTGGTGATCAAGTCAACATATGAGTGTGTGGGTGAGTGTGTGTGTGTGTGTGTGTGTGTGTGTGTGTGTGTGTGTGTGTGTGTGTGTGTGTGTGGCCGTGCGCACACATGTGCATATTCTTGTGAGGCAGAATTCCTTTAACGAGACACCTGCCATTTATCAAATTCCCAGACAATGAATTAAAAGAGTTATTCCAGAGAAGAAGGGCACGCCATGATGAAATATTCATGGTGCGGGCAGAGACCTGGATGAATCATGCATACCCTCATTGGCATACTTAAAGATGGGCTCTGATAGCTGGAGATTTGCATGGAGACACTTTTAGCTAATGATGAACAGGAAGCAGAGAGAGGAGGAGGAGGAGGGGGATGAAGACTCTTTCATCCCTCGGAGGGTTCTGTCTGTTTCTCCTAGAGCGTCTGGCCTGTCCTACGGCAGGAGGAAGAGGAGAAGGAGGAAGAAGAGGAGAGCAGGAGGAGGAGAAGGAGGTAGAGGAGGAGGCAGAGGTCAATGTTCAGAGACATCAGTCTGGTACGGCCTTAGGACTCCATTTGACCCCAAGGACAGTGCATTGTGGGTGACTGAGTTAAATGACAGCTAGGGAGTGAAGAGGAGCAGAGAGGAGGAGAGGAGCAGAGAGAAGGAGAAAGGAGAGAGGAGCAGAGAGGGGGAGAGGAGCAGAGAGAAGGAGAAAGGAGAGAGGAGCAGAGAGGAGGAGAGAGGAGGAGAGGAGCAGAGAGGAGGAGAGAGGAGGAGAGAAGCAGAGAGGAGGAGAGAGGAGAGAGGAGGAGAGGAGCAGAGAGGAGAGAGGAGGAGAGAGGAGAAGAGAGGAGGAGAGGAGAGAGGAGGAGAAGAGCAGAGAGGAGAAAGGAGCAGAGCGGAGGAGGGGAGCGAGGAGGAGAGGAGGAGAGAAGAGAGAAGAGCGGAGCAGAGAGGAGAGAGGAGAGAGGAGGAAGACCATTGAAGGAGCATAGAGGGGGAGAGAGGGGGGAGAGGAGAGAGGAGAGAGGACCATTGAAGGAGCATAGAGGGGGAGAGAGGGGGGACAGGAGAGAGGAGAGAGGTCCAGTGAAGGAGCATAGAGGGGGAGAGAGAGGGGGAGAGGAGAGAGGGAGAGAGGACCATTGAAGGAGCATAGAGGGGGAGAGAGGGGGGACAGGAGAGAGGAGAGAGGTCCATTGAAGGAGCATAGAGGGGGAGAGAGGGGGGAGAGGAGGAGGAGGATGATTGAAGGAGCATAGAGAGGGAGAGAGGAGGAGGAGGATCATTGAAGGAGCATAGAGGGGGAGAGAGGAGGAGGAGGATGATTGAAGGAGCATAGAGAGGGAGAGAGGAGGAGGAGGATGATTGAAGGAGCATAGAGAGGGAGAGAGGAGGAGGAGGATGATTGAAGGAGCATAGAGGGGGTGCAAACTAAAATTGGGTCGCCCTTCGTCTTGTTTGGTTTCTCCTTCAAACCCCCCACTCTCACCCCTCAGGCACTATCTGTCCCTCACCCTCTCTCCACCGCTCCCCTTCTCACTCCTCTTTTCTCCTGTCATCCCTCTCTCTCTCTCTCTCTCTCTCTCTCTCTCTCTCTCGCTCTCTCTTGGTGTTTATGAATGATTAATAGCTGACAGATCTGATTTGTCGTCACGGCGACGCCATAGTGACAGCTCCGTGTCGGCGGTGACAGGGGGAGCTTCTGGGAGAGATGATCAGTCTTTCTTTCATCTTCCATCTCTTCATTCACACACTCTCTCTCTACGCCGCTAAGCTCCCGGCTGAGAACTCTCACATTTTATAGATTTAGTTTAATACAGGTTCACACACAGACAGACAGACAGACAGACAGGCAGGCAGACAGACAGGCAGGCAGGCAGACAGGCAGGCAGGCAGGCAGGCAGACAAACAGGCAGGTAGACAGACAAACAGGCAGGCAGGCAGGCAGGCAGGTAGACAGACAGACAGACAGACAGGCAGGTAGACAGACAGACAGACAGGCAGACAGACAGACAGGCAGGTAGACAGACAGAGACAGACAGACAGGTAGACAGGCAGACAGACAGGCAGGTAGACAGACAGACAGGCAGACAGACAGACAGACAGACAGACAGACCCGACCCCTCC
>JAPMUY010008991.1:42500-45000 GCA_026901105.3 Galaxias olidus
GCGACCCCCTCTCTCCTCCCCAACCCCCCCCCCCCGACCCCTCCTCTCTCCCCCCCCAAACCCTCCCAACCCCCCTCTCTCCCCCTCTCTCCCCCCACCCCCCCCGCGACCCCCCTCTCTCCCCCCAACCCCCCCGCGACCCCCTCTCTCCCCCCCCCAAACCCCCCCTGCGACCCTCTCTCTCCCCCCCAAACCCCCCCGCGACCCTCTCTCTCCCCCCAAACTCCCCCCACGACCCCCTCTCTGATCACAACCAAGGGGTGGTGACCACCGACATGAATATTACATCCTCAGATGAGCACTACGTATCCCACAGGTCAGCATGCTAAGACTGCGTTTCCCAGAGGTCAATGTGTACATAAATACATCATCAGGAAGCAGGAAATGAGTTGACCTTCTGTAGTCCCGTCAGGTTTGTCAGGGAGACGTTGAATATGCGATGCCTCCTCTCTGAACCGGTCCGTACGGCAGACTGAATATTAAAGAGGCGGAATGTAGATTTCAAACAGGATTAGCATATGCTGCTGCTGCTGCCGACGTAGAAATATAACGAGCAGATCAGAGCCGGAAAAAAGCAATGCCATTTGGATTGGGAGGGAAAACAAGGTGGTTGCCCTGTGGGTTTGTTGGCTCGTAGTCAAGGGCAACAAGGTAAATAATGGTTGTTTCCTGATTTTTGTTTTTGTTTTGTGTAGTTTTGGTAAAGTCACAAGGACAATTAAACGTCTACAATTAGCAGCCCTTTAATGACAGATATATATATATATATCTATAATTAAATACATAATTGTATGTATACATAGTATGATATATATACAGTATGTTAATTGACTTAATATGTTTTATTCTTTTAGCTTCACCAAATCAGCTAGAGTGAAATAGTATATTTAATCTAATAAACTCTTCAATGTAAATCTATTTAGAATGAGTTAAATAGTATATTTAATCTAATAAACTCTTCAATGTAAATCTATTTAGAATGAGTTAAATAGTATATTTAATCTAATAAACTCTTCAATATAAATCTATTTAGAATGAGTTAAATAGTATATTTAATCTAATAAACTCTTCAATGTAAATCTATTTAGAATGAGTTAAATAGTATATTTAATCTAATAAACTCTTCAATGTAAATCTATTTAGAATGAGTTAAATAGTATATTTAATCTAATAAACTCTTCAATGTAAATCTATTTAGAATGTATCTTTTAAAAATAATCCATAATGCAACACGTTATGACTGTTCGTGTTGAGAATGACCTTAAATAATTATTTAACCTAGCAGGAAAGTCTGTTCATTTTAAAGCTCCGACGTCATGTTACAATTGAGACATTATGCTAAATTATAGACCCTTTCTTATAAACTAACTTATAAAACAGTTTTTACTATGAATTTATACTTATTTGTAATTTTTTTCACAATGAAAGAAACAATACAAAAGCATATAACTAAGGTGCAGCTGGTGTATAATGAGTGTGTGTGGACAGTAAGGATTTATTGAGCATCTCTTTTCGTAGAATAAATATAGTTTCAGTTTTTAATTATTATTTAGATTTTGTTTTGAAATGTATTGTTTTTCCACACACAAAGCATATTTTAACATTGAAAAGTGCTGTATAAATAAAGATGTATTGTTATTATTATTATTATTCACAGGTTAAACAGGATATTGGAGAAAGGTGGAGTGTGAAAGCCATCGTAGAATGTGAAAAGCTAGCTGAAGTTTAACGTTGCCATGGTGATGTTCTACTCCTTAGTTAGAATGTGGTTTAATGTTGCCTTGGTGACGTTCTACTCCTTAGTTAGAATGTGGATTAACGTTGCCATGGTGATGTTCTACTCCTTAGTTAGAATGTGGATTAACGTTGCCATGGTGACGTTCTACTCCTTAGTTAGAATCTACTTTAACGTTGCCTTGGTGATATTCTTCTCCTTAGTTGACCTTGTTGCAATGTTCTCTTCCTGATAACTTTACTGTAGTGGCACTTTGAAGAGGAAAACAGCAGATCTTTGAGTTCCACATGAAAAAGACGTGAAGGTTACGTCTCCTTCATTTGTGGAAACACAGACACGGACAAAATAGACTAATGTCTGAATTACCATCTTAAACATCTTCATCTTGGAGAACTAAGAGCATGGGAACCTTTACGAATGACGGCTTTCTCCATCTTTACCTCCACACAGGAAAATAAGCGAGGGAGGGAGGGAGGGAGTGAAGGAGGAAGGGAGGGAGGGAAGGAGGCAAAAGCAAAAGTGAGTATTCTCTTGCTGATTAGAAGTAAAAGCCTTTAAATGGTGAATGCTTCTCCTCCGCCTGTTAAATGTTTCCCTGCTTCAGAGTGGTTTGTTGCCTCTCAGATGTTCCGGCGCTGCGGAGGCCTCGGGGACAGAGATTTTCCGCTCAGTCTCCCCCTACAGGGCCGAGGCGGGAGGAGGCTGGGAGCGGGACGCGGTCGCTCGCTGGGAGGCCGAGTGGAGACGCGCCGCACGCTGGTGTTC
>JAPMUY010008991.1:50000-77065 GCA_026901105.3 Galaxias olidus
AGTGTAACACCTACAGTCTTACTGTCTGTCTGTCTGTCTGTCTGTCAAAGTGTATCACCTACAGTCTGTCTGTCTGTCTGTATGTCTAAGTGTAATACCTACAGTCTGTCTGTCTGTCTGTCTGTCTAAGTGTAACACCTACAGTCTGTCTGTCTGTCAGTCTGTCTAAGTGTAACACCTAGTCTTTCGGTCTGTCTGTCTGTCTCTCAAAGTGTATCACCAACAGTCTGTCCGTCTGTCTGTCTAAGTGTAACACCTACAGTCTTACTGTCTGTCTGTCTGTCTGTCTGTCTGTCAAAGTGTATCACCTACAGTCTGTCTGTCTGTCTGTCTGTCAAACTGTAACACCTACACTCTGTCTGTCTATCTGTCTGTCTGTCTGTCTGTCTAAGTCAGGGATGGGCAACTTTGGTGCTGGTTGGGGCCAGATTATTTTTCCTGCACTATGATGGGGCCGAAATATTTGGTTCCTCCCCAATCCCCTTATCCTCACACACTTCACTAACAGCTCACCACTTCACCGCTCATTTCATAATAAATTATACAGGTAGCATTCAGCATAACTTCTTTGGACCTTAAAATAATGTCACCATATAATGAATAATCATTTTACAAAAGTTCTTTATTTAACCATTTAGTTTCTTTAAAACAGTATTGCAAACCTGACTGCATTAGAATTTCTGTGAATCATGTTATTATATTTTTTATAACCAAATAAAAGTTCCCACATTCAAGTGGCAAGTACTGTAGGGTGAACCATTTAATTATTTTCTTTAACAGTCAGTTCAACCTTTAGCGCAAATTCAGGAAAACATCCATAGGCCTGTTCAAGTGTACATTCCCCACATTCAAGTGAAAGGCATATTCAAATGCAAGGTAGAGACATTTCCTTTCCTTTTTCAGACTACTACAAATTCAAATGAAACAAAATATGCATTTAAAAACATTAACCAAAAAGGTCCCACATACATAAGTGATGAGTAGGGTGAGTGCTGTTTTCTTTTTCTTTTGAATTAGGGTCCAGTTGACTGTGTTAAGGCTTAAAATTTGTTAAAATACTCACACACTGCCCTGTCTAATGGGACATTTGTGGCCTAGTCTGCTGACGCACAATGGAAGGCACATCAATGTCAATGCTGGTACATCCAATTTGCATCAGGTGGAACAGTGTTTCGTCTGTTAGTATGTTTCTTTCTTTTGATTTTAAGTGTTTCATTGTTGAGAAATTGCTTTCGCATATATAAGTGCTTCCAAACATACTAGACTTTCTGAGGTTTGGGAAACGGGACTCGGGAAGACGTTTCCAAAATGGAATTCCCTGCTCACTCCTCTTGGCCTGAAAAAAGGGATCGGCCTGTAACTCACATAGCTCTATTTGTAACTCGGCAGGCTGTTCCTTCACAACAGCAGAGAGGGGGTCAGCAAAAAGTTGTATGGGAGACTGCATATTTTGAAAATCCTTAAATCAAGCACTGGATTGAGCCTGCAATGTTTCTATGTCGGTAGCGTACCTGCTGAATAAATCACACTCGGGCACTTCGGTGCGCAGATCTGCGCAGGCGGGAAAGTGAGTTAACTCTTGGGGATCGGTGGACAACTGATCTTTGAAAAGAGATAGCTTTTTTTGGAATCCGTTAACATGATCATAAAGATCTGAAACAGTGTGATATCTGCCTTGTAATTGCAAATTCAACCGATTGAGGTGTTGTGTGATATCCGTGAGAAAAGCCAAGTCAGACAAAAACCTTGTATCACGCAATTTCTCGCAATAGTGACTTGTGTCCACACTAATACTTTCCTCCAGAAAAAGGGGTATTCCAAACGTAATGCGAAAAACCGCTCCAGACACTTTCCCCGGCTCATCCACCTGATCTCCGTGAGCAACTGCAAATCACCATACGCTGCATCCACCTCTTCCAGAAATGCCACAAACCTTCTGTGATTGAGCGACCTGTTTCCTCCTTGTATCAAATTAGTAACCTTTGTTACAATGTCCATTACGTGACTGAAGTGCAGCTGCTTTCCACAGAGGGCCTCCTAAGATAAAAAAAAAAAATAATACATACATACAAATCAAACCAGAAAAATAAAAAGTATTCACTTGCTAACTACTTTGACAGAAAAATAATTTGCTACGTATATCAATTCAAATTATACAAAAATATTCAGGATGGAACTTACCTGATGTATTATACAGTGAAGTACGAGACAGATCACGCCACTGTGTTGTAGCAATCCCGCAAATCCAGTGCGTCGGCCTTGCATGGATGGAGCCCCATCAGTAACGACCGCTGAAAGTTTATCAAAGCCAACGTATTCTGTGACAACATCCTTGACCGCAGCAAAAATATCAGATCCCTTCGTTGTGCCATGTAACCCCACACATTTTAACAATTCCTCGTGCACATGGAATGTGCTGTCAATGGCTCTTGTGTAGATGAGTAACTGACTAACGTCGGTCTCATCTGTGCTCTCATCTAATGCTATGTAAAAATATGAGCAGTCTTTCATAACTTGTTTTAGTTTCCCGTCAACATGACTCTGAATATCAAATATCCTCCTGGTCACTGTGCGACGTGAAAGAGAAACAGCTTCAAAATTCATGTGGCCATGTTTTCGTCTCCAAAGGATTTAGCCATCTGAACCGCACATCGTTTTACCATCTCTCCGTCCGACAGTGGTTTCTTTGCTTTTGCAAGTTCGAGGGAGACAAGATAAGATGCCTTTAAACGGGATCCCTGTCGTGTAGTGGCTCTTGTGAAAAAGCTTTGTTGTTTGTTGAGCTTGCTTTTTAAGTTTGAAATGATAGCAGCTCTAGCCTCACCAGTGTACTTCTGATATTTCTCTTTGTGTTGGCTGTAGTGCTGACTCAAGTTGAATTCTTTCATTACAGATACATTTTTCAAACATACCAAACATTGCGGTTTACCTCTGTATTCCGTAAAAAGGTAATTGCTTTCCCATTTTGCTTGGAAAACACGATTTTCGTCGTCAACCTTTCGATTACTCATTTTTATGGACGCTATCTTCTCCGATCTGAGAGCACAGTACACTTCGTTGAGCAAGGCCGAGCTATACTATATTTCTAGCACTCCCCCTATTGGGCAAAGTTAGTATTAGTTGATTATAAATATTGTCGAAGAGTAGAAGATCCCCCTAGCGGTCAATGTTACTACATGCAAAATGTATCACACATTTGGTGCAATAATTGTTAATCATTTTGAAATTGTTTGGTGGGCCGGATAGAGGGTTGGTGCAGGCCAGGTGCGGGCCAGGTGCGGGCGCGGGCGCCAGTTGCCCATCCCTGGTCTAAGTGTAACACCTACAGTCTTTCTGTCTGTCTGTATGTCTAAGTGTAACACCTACAGTCTTTCTGTCTGTCTGTATGTCTAAGTGTAACACCTACAGTCTATCTGTCTTTCAGTCTGTATGTCTAAGTGTAACACCTACAGTCTATCTGTCTTTCAGTCTGTATGTCTAAGTGTAACACCTAGTCTATCTGTCTGTCTGTCTGTCTGTATGTCTAAGTGTAACACCTACAGTCTTTCTGTCTGTCTGTATGTCTAAGTGTAACACCTACAGTCTTTCTGTCTGTCTGTATGTCTAAGTGTAACACCTACAGTCTTTCTGTCTGTCTGTATGTCTAAGTGTAACACTTACAGTCCAGCCTTCTCTCATGTGTCGCACGTCCACCACCACTGGCAGCCCGGTGCTTTTAGCTTTATGGATGAGCCACTTTGAGTTGTCCTCCAGAGTAACTCTGTTCTAGAACAGTTCTAGAATCAGAACGGAGGTCTAGAACAGAACACTGGAGTAAAAGAGAGTTCTAGAACATAACAAGGGAGAACCAAGTTCTGTCAGAACACCTGAGTAGCAGAGAGTACTAGAATCAGAACACACTGTTAAGAAGGTTAGCATGCTAGCGCCTACAATAGTAGGTTGCAATGCAGAGTCTCTTTTACCATTAGCAAAAACATAGGTTACTTTGTTTTTTTGCAACCAAAATATCATGTTTTAAACCTGTCAGCATTGCTAACATTATCTCTAAATAACTAACCTGAGACCAGAGTGAGCAAAGTCCAAAATCTGCCAGAAGTCTTCTCATGACTTCAGCCTGATAGACTCTTGTGTTGTAGAGCCTAGTGAGATCCGACCCTGTAAACACCAACAGCAGAGCCTAGTGAGATCCCACCCTGTAAACACCAACAGCAGAGCCTAGTGAGATCCCACCCTGTAAACACCAGCAGCAGAGCCTAGTGAGATCCCACCCTGTAAACACCAACAGCAGAGCCTAGTGAGATCCGACCCTGTAAACACCAACAGCAGAGCCTAGTGAGATCCCACCCTGTAAACACCAGCAGCAGAGCCTAGTGAGATCCCACCCTGTAAACACCAACAGCAGAGCCTAGTGAGATGCTACCCTGTAAACAGCAGCAGCAGAGCCTAGTGAGATCCCACCCTGTAAACACCAACAGCAGAGCCTAGTGAGATGCCACCCTGTAAACACCAGCAGCAGAGCCTAGTGAGATGCCACCCTGTAAACACCAGCAGCAGAGCCTAGTGAGATGCCACCCAGCACACACCAGCAGCAGAGCCTAGTGAGATGCCACCCAGCACACAGCAGCAGAGCCTAGTGAGATGCCACCCTGTAAACACCAGCAGCAGAGCCTAGTGAGATGCCACCCAGCACACACCAGCAGCAGAGCCTAGTGAGATGCCACCCAGCACACAGCAGCAGAGCCTAGTGAGATGCCACCCTGTAAACGCCAGCAGCAGAGCCTATTGAGATGCCACCCAGCACACAGCAGCAGAGCCTAGTGAGATGCCACCCAGCACACAGCAGCAGAGCCTAGTGAGATGCCACCCAGCACACAGCAGCAGAGCCTAGTGAGATGCCACCCAGCACACAGCAGCAGAGCCTAGTGAGATGCCACCCAGCACACAGCAGCAGAGCCTAGTGAGATGCCACCCAGCACACAGCAGCAGAGCCTAGTGAGATGCCACCCAGCACACACCAGCAGCAGTTTTTGCACCCTATATAGAATAGGTTTCAGCGACAAGCAAGATGCCAGTAGATTAGCAATACTTGATCAAATGAAAACACGTTTTATGATATATTTGTGAGTCACCAGACAACAGTGGTAATGTCAACAGTCCACCCTCTTTCTGGTGTCGCTGCCCTTGAAAAAGAGAATTCTCTTCCAGAGAAAAAGCAGTTTTGTGCATCCCGGCTCCCATAGCAAGTCTTCCTGCTCGATCAAGTTAAAGTGGAGATGTTCACACACGATTTTAAGCTGATGTTGGCACTTTGTTGAAAATCATTTAATAGTTGACATTTTGTTAGTATAGTACGATCAATTTTAGTATGAAAAAAGGTAAACGTGGCATAAGTTCTCATCAGACAAATAATGCATGCCCAACTACACCATGTAGCCTCCATGGAAACCACTGTGTCTTCCTGTGCCTCAGCCTTTGAAGCCTCCAGACATGGCTTCCCGTGGCAATGTACCAAAAGTAGACCGTAAACCAGAACCATGTTTCTGTTTGTTGCATACATCAACACAGTTTGGACCTGCTAAACAAAAGTCAGACATGTGCGAGAGATGTCAAAATGTTGTTGGTGCCTGTGAGGAAAATGTGCTTAGCCATATGTAGCCTTCTAATGAGCCATGTAGCCTTGCTGCAATACAGTAGAAATGATGAACTCACAACAAATGGGAACAGTTTAAAAACCTATTAACAGCGTAGTCTTTACAACACAAACCTACACCCTGGGTTTTGGTCCTACCTGACATTTTTTGAAAGTTGAAGCACAAACAGGTTTTAAATGAAGCGTTCACAGGTCTATGAGCCTGCTCAAAGTGTAACAGCTCTAGATGTCCTGATGCCGTTCTCTGTGGAGAAAAGTGACCCACTATATTCATCCACCTCGTCTCATTTTAATCATTGATTGGTCTCGTGATGCCACCTGTTGAGACAGAAATAAGAGCTTTATGTGAGCTGTCATAACCTTACATAACTGGAAACTGTGTGATTGTATAACCTTTTATTACTGTTAACTGTATTATTTTACAACTTTATATTACAGTTAACTGTATTGTTTTACAACCTTATATTACTGATACGTGTTTGTTTTCTGTGCTCAGCAAGCTTTGGTTTCAGGGAATGCAAATCCCAATGAAAACATCAGCAGCGGCACGTGCTGTCAACGTGGGCCGACGAGCGTGGTGGTAGATCAAGGAAGTATGTTTTATTATGTTACATTTATTTTAATAATTTGATGTTTCGTAACTATGTTTCGTTGTCTTTTAAAGAGTACTATACACAGATATGTCTTATAATTTATATGTAATAGAATAATTCATTTTATTTAGTTTTTAACGCTTTTCTCGAGACTCAAAGTTTTTTACACAAATTGGTCACAACATATTGCGACAGACTTGCTCACACACACAGGACACACAGATCAACTCCAGTTGAATATGTCCTTTATTCTTGGTTTGTGGTGGCACCACTGATGTAAAAGGAGAAAGCTGTAGGCAGGCTTTTCCTGTTAAGGAGACTGGCTTTAACACAGCAGAGGGAAAAAATTTTTTTCCTTTTGCAGTTCGGATTGAGATCTGTGAAATACTGCATGTTACACACTGTGTGGCATAGAGTGGGCTTTCAGATAAGGGGTCATTGTATGTGTGTGCGTGTGTGTGTGTGTATGTGTGTGTGTGTGTGTGTGTGTGTGTGTGTGTGTGTGTGTGTGTGTGTGTGTGTGTGTGTTTGTGTGTGTGTATGGGCAACATCACCAGACCAAAGGTGACTTTAAGAGCAGCAATTAGTTTTCCAGTCAACCAGCATGAGTGTTTGCGTCTGTGGAAGAGAGATAGACACACACAGAGAGAGAGAGAGAGAGAGAGAGAGAGAGAGAGAGAGAGAGACAGACAGACAGACAGACAGACAGACGGACAGGTGGACAGACAGACAGAGATTGAGAAATAGAGAGAGAGAGAAATAGAGGTAGAGAATGAGAACATGAATTTTGAACAATTTAATTTTGCCGGAGTGATTTCAGTCCAAAAACGTTTAACTGTAGTACCCTACAATGACCACTTGGAGGCAGTAATAACTACTTCAGGATTCTGAGCCATTTCTACCCTCACTGATTTGAACCTTGTTCACGAAAGTCATCTCAAAGATTATATATTTTATATTTTGCCGTTATTGAACCAGGTAACTCCAACTGAAAACGAGTTCTCTTTTGCAGAGGCGACCTGGTCCCGAAGGGAGACATTGACCAACTCCAGTTCTATGCCAGCGCCTCTGTCAGAGCACCCTCATATGAAGGTTTGAAAACATCAGTTTTATTATGTGAAAGATTATCTATATCATTAACATTAACACTAATCGAATCCAATGAAAATAAACGTTTTATTTTGACTACTTTTTATGTAGATTTGCGTAGTTATTTTTTTAGGTTTTTATTTATACGGCTTTTATTGTGCAGACTCATATTGCTTGATTATGTAGGGGAGACCGAGGACAATTTTAACAAGGGGCAAGTGTAACATCTCACATTTAACCAATCAGAAAGGAGAAAGAGCCATGAAATGTATTATGCACATGCTCTGTGGTGATCCCTCTCTGTCTGGAAAGACAAACTGATTACTCATAATAGTCAAAGTTTTTCTGCCGTGACTCATTTTTGAGGTGTGAAAGTAATTTTTTTCATCTTCAGTATTTTCCTCATTGTCTTAACCTTTAATGCATATGAATTTAAATCTCTCAAGTTTTGATGACTAATCTGCGGTCTAACAGTTTGAAATATTTTTTAAATATTAGCTAGCTCTATTTCTTGCTAGCAGGGTAGCTTGTCATGGGTGGTATGATTGGGGGTAATTGTAACACGGGGTACAATTGACCCCAACACCAGGAAAATGGTGTCTGGCTCAGTAACAACATCAAAATAGATATTGTTTGCGAATAATTTAAGTTATATTTTCTATTCTTTTGCACATATGGAAGCAACAACTATTAAAGCAACTGAGATGTGCCCTGCATACCTCACTTCAAAAAATATTAGAGTAAGATAAGAGAATAAGATAAACATATTAGAATAGGTTTTGACCAGTTCCAGTTTGACCTGACTAGACAGTTTTATGTATTTTTCACTTACCGGTCTCTACCGACATATCTGTAACAAACCTGCTCATAATAAGTAGTTAGCCTATTACTGTACTTGTTGTAGCTGGCTAGCAAGTTAACCGTTAATTTATGTAATAGACTAGCCTACTTTACCTAATTGTGAAAAAAGCACATAAAAACCAATTGCTTTATAACTATAACAGCATGGTGTTTGGACAAGATACAACATTTCAAACTATTTAAAAAGTTTATAATTTATTTGTATGCTCATCGCTTTTGCAAAGAAGAACTTGTTTATAGCCGTTACAATGGAGACGATGCTTCCGCCACCCGTAAATCTTTTTTTGTTGTTGTTGTTGTGACGTCAGGCTGATCTCTCGTATAGAGTACCGACGCTCCTGTCACCAATCGTTCCGGAAGAGAAGTTCCCCACTCTATTCTCCATAGAGATATTTTAAAACCGCAAATATAAGATCCCTGTTTTACCAACACTTACAATTCGTTCCTGGTTTGTAGAGAAACACGGTTTCTTCTAAACATGATAACTCGTTTTTAACGTGTTTAACTGTGAATTTATATAAAACGTTTTTGACAACGCTTCAAATAAAAAACTACAACCTGTCTTTTTTTGCTAGGCTATGATTGGCTAGTTGCATAAGACAAAGTTGTACGACTTCCGGTTTGAGGACGGTGTGCATAATCATCATCATCATCATCGTCATCCGCTTTGTCCGGGGTTGGACTTTCCCGGGGAGGCTGAGTAATGTGATGCCTCTGTAGTTGTGGAGTATACTTTCCCGGGGAGGCTGAGTAATGTGATGCCTCTGTAGTTGTGGAGTATACTTTCCCGGGGAGGCTGAGTAATGTGATGCCTCTGTAGTTGGCACACACTCTCCGGTCCCCCTTTTTGAACAGGGGAACCACCACCCCGGTCTGCCACTCCTTAGGTACTGTCCCCGACTTCCACGCAATGTTGATAAGACGTGTCATCCATGACAGTCCCTCAACACCCAAAGCCTTCAGCATTTCTGGGCGGATCTCATCAACCCCTGGGGCTTTGCCACTGTGGAGTTGTTTGACTACCTCAGTGACCTCCGCCAGGGAGATTGATGCTGATCCCCCATCATCCTCCAGCCCTGTCTCTACTATGTAGGGTGGGTTTGTCGGGTTCAGGAGTTCCTCAAAGTGCTCCTTGCACCTCCCAATCACCTTGTCAGTTGAGGTCAACAACGTCCCATCCTTACTGTATACAGCTTGAATGGTTCCCTGCTTTCCCCTCCTGAGGTGTCGGATGGTCTTCCAGAACCGCTTTGGCGCCAGCCGAAAGTCCCTCCATGGTTTCTCCGAACTCCTCCCACACCCGCTGCTTTGCTTCTACCACGGCCGAGGCTGCAGTCCTTCGGGCCTGTCGGTACCTTGCAACTGCCTCCGGAGTCGCCCGGGACAGCATGTCCCGGAAGGCCTCCTTCTTCAATCGGACGGCTCCCCTGACCACCGGTGTCCACCAAGATGTTCGAGGGTTACCGCCCCTTGAGGTACCTAAGACTTTGAGACCACAACTCTCAGACGCAGCTTTAGCAATGGAGGCTTTGAACATCGCCCACTCCGGTTCAATGCCCCCAGCCTCCACAGGGATGCCAGAGAAGCCCCGCCGGAGGTGTGAGTTGAAGGCCTCCCGGACCGGGGACTCCTCCAGACGTTCCCAGTTCACCCGCACTACACGCTTGGGCTTACCAGGTCTGTCCAGAGGCTTCCCCGCCACCTGACCCAACTCACCACCAGATGGTGATCAGTTGACAGCTCTGCCCCCCTCTTCACCCGAGTGTCCAAAACATATGGCCTCAGGTCCGATGATACGATAACAAAATCGATCGACCTTCTGCTCTGGTACCAGGTACACTAATGAGGATCCTTATGTTCGAACATGGTGTTTGTTATGGCCATTCCATGACTAGCACAGAAGTCCAATAACAAGCCACCACTCAGGTTCAGATCAGGGAGGCCGTTCCTCCCAATCACGCCTCTCCAAGTGTCTCCATCATTGCCCACATGTGCGTTGAAGTCCCCCAGCAAGACTACAGAGTCCCCCTCAGGAGCCCCATACAAGGCTCCATCCAGGGTCTCCAAAAGGGCCGAATACTCCGAACTGCTTTTCGGTGCATAGGCACAGACAACAGTCAGAGTTTTCCCCCCCATGACCCGCAGGCGTAGGGAGGCGACCCTCTCGTCCACTGGGGTGAACTCCAACATAAAGGCACTTAGCTGGGGACTTGTGAGTATCCCCACACCAGCCTTGCGCCTCGCACCCTTGGGAACTCCGGAGAAGAATAGATTCCAACCCCTATCCAGGAGTGAGGTTCCAGAGCCGAGGCTGTGCGTAGAGGGTAAGCCCCACCAGATCCAGCTGGTAGCGCTCCACCTCCCGCACAAGCTCCGGCTCCTTCCCTCCCAGAGAGGTGACGTTCCACGTCCGCAAAGCCAGCCTCTTCCACCCGGGTCCGATCCGTCAAACCTCTGCCTTCACTGCCACCTTTCTGGCAGCGCACCCGACCCCTTGGTTTTTCCCGCGGGTGGTGAGCCCACGGGACGGAGAAGGAAAAATGTTGGTGTTGTCCACGTTGCTTTTTCGGGCTATGCCCGGCCGGGCTCCGTGGCAAGCCCGGCCACCAGGCGCTCGCTGACGGGTCCTCCTCCTGGGCCTGGCTCCAGAAGGGGACCCCGGGCTTCCTCCGGGCCGGGTATCGTCCTCTTTTATAGGTTTTTCCATGAGGGTTTTTGAACCATTCTTAGTCCGGCCCCTCGCCCGAGACCAATTTGCCATGGGAGACCCTACCAGGAACACAAGGTTCCAGACAACACAGCCCCCAGGTTCATAGGGACACACAAACCTCTCCACCACGATAAGGTGATGGTTCCCGGAGAGGTGCATAATCATTTCCGCCTTTTTTCACTGTGGTTCAGTTCAATATGACTTTCTACACGCAATGTCTTCAAGATCTGCCAAATATAACAGTAAACGATGTGCATCGTATTATTCAAGCTGCATCATCAACTCCAAGGAGTAAGCAAGAGAAGGACTTCAAGATGTACATCTCCAGTTACATCGATAATTACGAAGGTAAATTAACTTACTAGCATAGTAGCTACCTAACAAACAGCCACAGAGGATTAGCAATTTTGCTAACCAGCTAACTAAGCTATCTAGCATTTGATCATTTGACAATAGCTTCAGTAACATTACTAATGTTTAAGTGTGCTGATGAAAACATGATATTGTCCCCAGTATCAAATAAAGATCTACAAACGTTGAGAGCAAGCGTCCGTGCTACCTGCCATAGGTCTATGAGGAAACAGGAGAAACCCCATAAACTCAGAGTAGGATTGAAGATTGTTCAGTTGTTCTTCAGTTCTAAGACAGTTTTTTCTTTTCTTTTTTTTCTCGGGATATCATGTGGCTAGGGTAGGCTCTGTAACTATCACATTAATGTCTGAAATAGATAACACAATTACAGGCTTTGTAATTAGCATTCCCAAATATACTAAGCCTTCATGAAAACCCCAGAAACTGGTTGGCAGCTGTTAGCTATATGTTAAGTTTAATTTGTCTGCATGCTGTTCAGTAACAACTTGACATGGTTAGGCATACTACCATGGTTCCTCAAAACAATCTGGTCATCTTTCTAATGTCTATGTCTGTGTATTACTTAAGCTAATATGTCAGCTATATAACTGTCTGTAACATAACACTACCTTTTTTCTAAATGTTATTTCTTTAATATTGTCCTTGAGCACTCCTCTCCTGTTCAGGTGAGTGATGCTGAGTGTTCGTGTGTGGCTGGAACAGCACTGTGCAACCATAATGTTGCACTGCTGTACCAGACCGCACACTACTCTCAGCTGAACCTTGCTGCTGTTCCACCAGTCCTGAGTTGTACAGAGACGGAGCAACGCTGTCACAAGCAAAGAGTTATGGTAAGTCTGTGAGTACTACAAAATAATTTAGCAAGTATTTCTTATGCTTTTTACTGTATCTGAGCTCCATTAGTTTGTGCAGGTATTACTTTTTGATTATTTGTATAATTATTATTAGGGTGTGAAGCCAGGCCGAGTCAGTGACATGGTTGTCATGCCTACTAAGCCAAAGCAGAGGACAGATGCTAATGGTGTAAGGTAATTAAGTATTGTTAATTTATACTCTGCTATACAAAACTGTGATTTTCTTTTATTGTGCAATATTTGTTCTAATTTAAATTTTTATTCATACGTTTTATTCAAAAATCATACAGGAGCACACTTAACAAAGCAATGCGGGGGGAGCTGCCTGATCCTGATGTCCTTAAAGTGGTTGAGGCATATAAGGACTTTTCAGTGGACATTGCACCACTCATCACCACCATGGCAATCAGTTCTGATGTCCCACTGGTTGACTCAGCGTTAGAGAAAGTTCAGGAAGGTAGTCCCATCCACCACCATACCTCTACATGGTTATAGGTTGGAACCTACTAGCTGCCAGTTTGTGATCAGTCTCCAACAGCAGCTACATCGGCAATCTCTAGAAACTAGTTTGGATATGTCCAGGAAAATAGAGAGTACTACAAGGGAGCAGAGTGTTTCTGTGGAGTGACATAGAGTCAGAATGAATAGAATTACATCTTCCCACTTCAGGGAGATCTGCCATGTCCGTGGTCAGACTTCAGCAGAAAAGCTTGCTGAGCGAATAAGAAAGGGTGTGCATTGATGAAGAGGGGCCTGGCACTGCAGCCCGTTGCCATTGAGGAGTATTATCAGGTAGAGAACACCAATTACTGGCCTTGTGGCTTCATCCACCCAGATGCTCCCTGCTAAGGGTCATCTCCTGTGTTTGACCCAACTGAGAACCCACCCTTTGGCCTGCTAGAGATCAAATGCCCAAATGTCAAAAGCTATGTTCATTGCAAATACCTTCAGTTGCATATTGACACCATGAAATTGAAAATACAGCACAGCTACTACTGGCAGGTCCAAGGTCAGCTCCTGATTACAGGAATGGAGTGGTGTGACTTTGCAGTGTTAGCTGAAGATGACATGTTCATACAGAGAATCTACAAAAATACTGAAGTTGCCGCAATCATTAGAGAAAAGGGAGACAATTTCTTTTTTTACTTTTACTTGGCAGTTTGCTTGACAATTTAAATCAGTGTTGGGTAACAAATGTCTGTTATTATCTCAACTGTAAAACCAAATGTGTGTGTATATATTATAGATATGAAAATTATAAAAAACGTTGAAAGATGGTATGGTTGTTGCATTTTATTTTTATTAGAATAAGCCAGTATACAGTATTTTAACTTCCTCTATAGTCACTTGTAATCTTTTAAATATGTTTAAATATTCTTCAATTGACAAGCAGATGTGTAAAACAAGTTTTTTTTCTCGCCGTTGATAAATTAATCGTTTTTCCTTCATCTTAAAAACACTCATGTTAGCTATTCTCAACTATTACAACCGGAAATACTAATGCACACCACGCACAACCGAAAGTTATGAAACGCCATCAAAGAGTATAGAAGCACGACCAATTAGCTTTCACTTCTTGTCAATGTAAGTTATTTGACGCCATCTCGTGCACTGGGCGAATTGGCAATAAAACAACTTCCTGCGGCGCCGCTCTGTGCGACCTCCCCTCCAGTCCTGATCCGTTGGTCTCGTTCCTAGCTAGCTAACGTCATTCGCTTTGAGTGAAGTCTTCCAACTTTCCAAGTCAAGTGACATGACATTTAGTTTAGTTAGTTCGTTAGCATGTTATTTTGTTTAGATAGTTAGTAGGCAGTTACAAGCCTCACATGTTGAAAATAAATAAAACGTAGAATGCACTCCAGAACGATGGTTGCGGTCACCATTTTGTTGCTACGTTAGCTAAACTATATTGGCAAGCAAAGCAACCAATCTATATTATTACAAATACTAAAGCTCAAGCAAACAATATATCCTATACAGTACAGCGTGAGTCTGTGATTGACCAATTAGACTCCCATTTTCTGTCACAATTCCCTGCCATTCAGAACATCTTACAAACAAGGGTAGATGTGTTGTCAGAGGTGAATTAAAGAAAATGCACAAGGCACAAATTTTACTTTTTCATGTTGTTGGTACAATCCCTGAGTGATAAAACAATGCTAGACAAAGAAATATTCAAAATCTTAAATTGGGGTTCCTTAAAACCCAACTGAGCAGATGCTGCACTTAAATGGGTTTTCACCTGAGAAAACCTGTATGAATTCTCATGTGAACTGTTAGGTAATATTTATGATGAAAGGTTTTTCACAGACACTGCAACTATAAGGCCATTCTTAAGTGTGAGTCCTCGTGGCTTTTTAAATTAAACATTTGGTTCCAGAGGTGGAAGGCAAGTCTGATATCAGATTATCAGCCGTCTCTAATGGTCAGAAACTGCATCCCAGGCATTAGAGCTTTCATTTCAGGTCAATAGTTTATAGGAGTGGTAAACTATTTATCTATTTATCTATTTATTTGATCCCCTTTAACCTTTACACTTTTTATCTTTCTGAATTGTGTATTGTGATCAACTGTATTTGACATTAAGTACACCATTTAGGCAAAGTAGAAGAAAACAAGTTTTTCATCTTATTGACAGTATTTTACACTATACTGTAATAAGAAAGCATATCCCCTTTGAGATATCATCCATCACTCTGCTTTACATGCATCAAACACATTTGATAAACATTAGTCTTTTTTGCATATCCAATAAATATACTTTTCAGATAACCCTTTAGTTTGAATGTTTTCCCGCAGGCACTGAAACTGTAAGGTCAGTGTGAGTTCTCATGTGAGTTGTCAGATTACTCTTCATGGTAAACTCTTTAGAGCAGATGCTGCACCTAATGACTTTTCATCATTGTCATATGAACTGTCAGGTGGTCTTTACGATTAAAATGTAGTATTTACTCTTAAAACCTTTTTCACACACTGCAATTGTAAGGCTTTTCCCCAGTGTGAGTCTTCGTGTGGATTTTTAGATTCCTATTCTGGTTGAACACCAGTGTGAATTCTCCTGTGACATCTCAGATGATCATTTTGATAAATGCCTGTTTCACATTAGCTTCAACTATAATTCTTCTCCCCTGTGTGAGTCAACATGTGGTAATGCAGACTACCCCTATGTCCAAACTCTTTAGAGCATAAGCTGCACTTAAATGGTTTCTCCCCTGTATGATTTCTCATGTGAACTGTCAGATGAGAATTTATTTTGTATGCTTTTCCACAGACACTGCACCTGTAAGGATTCTCACCTGTATGACTTCTCATGTGAACTGTCAGATGAGGATTTATTTTGAATCCTTTTCCACATACATTGCAACTGTAAGGATTCTCCCCTGTGTGACTTCTCGTGTGAACAGTCAGATGATAATTTCTTTTGAATCGTTTTCCACAGACACTGCAACTGTAAGGTCTTTCCAAGGTGTGAATCCTCATATGTCTTTCCAGATAACTTTTTAGGTTAAACTCTTTAGAGCATATGCTGCACCTAAATGGTTTCTCCCCTGTATGAATTCTCATGTGATCTGTCAAATGATGGCTAAATTTGAATCCTTTCCCACAGACACTGCAGCTGAATGGGTTAGTACCAGTATGAGACGCTATGTGAGATTTTAAACTACTCTTAACACAGAACGTTCTGGAGCAAACATGGCAATTATAGGGTTTGTCTCCTGCTGGAGTCCATTCACTGTCTTTACTCTCAGTTATAGAACTGTCTGGTTCTGGTCCTCCACAGGCCTCTCCATCAGGTTCTATTGAGGTAGTATCTACAGCATGTCCCTCTCTGTTCGCCACACTCTGACATGGATCAAGGTGTGAGGACTGAGTTTGGTCTGAATCAGAGAGACTTCTAACAAATAGGAAAGACTCCATGTGGACTGTTACATCAGTCTCTTCCTCCTTCAGATCATGAAGCTGCTCTCCTTCCTGACTGGTCCAGAGTTCCTCCTGTTCCTCTTTAATCTGTGGGTTCTCTGGGTCCTCCTGGTCCAGACTGGAGCTCCTCTCCTGCTCACAGTGCTGCTGCTCAGGGGAAGCCACTTGTTTACACAAAGTGAACTTTTGGGGGTCTGGAGGGATAGGGAAATGGAAATTCAACAGACTTCACACAAATAAGTAGATAGGATAGGTCAGGAAAATTACATAATATCTGTCAAGGCACAAGCAGTACTTTGTATAAGCCAATAGCATTATACCACTTTTTCTTCAAATAAAAGTTTGGGGCAATCATCTACAATAGTTTAAACCACATCTTTTTATTTTCAGCTCTAACTCTTCTCTAGCAATTTGAGAGATTCAGTTTGGAGTCACTTTGAAGGCTAATGTTAATCAGCTACTGCTGTAACACAGTTACACATTTGAAAACATCACTCCAGGAAACAAAAAGATCATTTTCTACTGAGCTGGCTGTTAAAAGACAGCAGGAATGTTTTGGGTATGATAGCAAATCCCCCCAAAAAATCCTACTGCGCCTGCTGGCTGGCTGGCTGAAGAGTGCCCGCAGGAACAGAAAGGTAAAGGTTGAGTAGAGGACACCAAAGGCAAGTCCTGCTGAGCGGGCTGGGGGTAATAGTGGAGGCAGGAATATAAGAGAAAGATGGGGCACCTCAGGACTAAAAGGTAAGTTTCTGCTGAGCGGGATGTTAAAAGCCAGCAGCAACAGAGCATGGAGGATGGAACACTTAAGGAACAATGGGAAGCTTTTCTGCAGAGGGTGTTTTTAGCCAGCATGCAGAAATAAAGTGAGAAAAGACATCACACAGCTGGAGATGTTGTGGGCTAAATTCACCAAAACATCCAGGAAAGAAGGTGCCCACTTGTAAACCCCAAAGACATATCTGGTCCCAAATCAAGTCATGATGGGGAGTCCCCCACAACCCCTAACAACGCGTCGCGCTAAGCGTCTTCTCCTTGCGTCAAGCAATCGCTGATTGGTTGAGCAGGGAAGGAAGTAGGAAGCGAGGAGATATACAGTCATATTTTTGTTGGAAAAAACACAGATGGCAATTAAAACAACAATAGAGACTCGTGAACAAGGTTGGCAAGTACAGACAAGTGTACGGCTCCCCCGCAAAAAAAACGTACTAAAAATTGGTCACTATCCGTAACGTTTCTTATCCATGTCTCCGGGCAGCACAGCGGCTCAGTGGTTAACACTGTTGCCTCACAGCAAGTAGGTCCATGGTTCAACCCCCAGCTGACCCAAGGGCCTTTCTGTGTGCAGTTTGCATGTTCTCCCTGTGTTTGTGTGGGTTTCCACCGGGTGCTCCGGTTTCCTCCCACCATCAAAAAAAAAAAAAAAATGCTCCATACTCCTACCAGTGCCTTGACACCGCCCGCACCCCGCCCCCGTAAAATGGTCTACTGGAACCGCTAATGCTCTTAAACTTGTGTTCAAAGTTTGTGTTCACCACAGACCTTATTTCAAGCGTCAAACCAAAAAACCCATTGCCTTCGAGACGAGGGAACCCATAGGTCCCATAGGGCAGAAATGCTAACATATCCGGACTCATTCCTGACACACTCTATTCAACAAAACACCGTACAAACCTGTTCTGTGTAACTTAATGTCCGGTTTGAGAATCGCATTCAATAGTTCACGCTGGCGGACAATCTCCTTCTTTGAATAGCGAACCTCCTCTTCGTACTCTGCTATTGTTTTCTCTACAACACCAAATATTTCCGTGGCAGCCGCTGATAGTCGCTCGTTAATCAGCATTCTCAGTAACTGTGTTTTAGACATTGCGGCACTGTAAATTTGCAGCACTCAAGAACACAACAAATGCCGAATTATTGCATCCACGAGTAGGAAGCGCTTATTGATGACGTCACACAAACGCGGCATCCGACCGCTGTAACTATGCTCAAAGTCCGCCCATCAGCACCTGCTGGTGGGAGGTGTAGTGGATGGAGGCTGCCAAAAAATTTCACCGTTTCTCTTGATAATCTTTAGATGGTTTTCTGAATCTAACTCGTTGTGACGTCGTGTGTTAAAATTGTTCCAAGCTGTTCCAGGCAATTTATTGTCATTAAGAATGTCAGATGTGCCCAAATATAAAGAGTTGTCTCCTAAATATCACTCATAAATCAGTGGTTATATTTTAGAATAAAAAATAACCTCACTTTGGAGCCATAGCAGTCAGATTCCCCTCATATGAAGGTATGAAACATCTGTTTAATTATGTGAAAGATAATTATCTTAACTATCAATAACATAAATCATGAATAGATTCCAATAAAAATAAACTTAATCTTTGAACTACTCTGTATCTAGATTTTATTTTATTTTATTGATACTACCTCTATGTATCGCCCTTATGGCTTGATTATGTATCAACGTGTATGGTTCCAGAGGTGGAAGGCAAGTATTGCTGCTGACAAATGATATCCGATTATCAGCCTTCTCTAATGGTCAGAAACTGCATCCCAGGCATTAGAGCTATCATTTCAGGTCAATGGTTTATAGGAGTGGTAGACTATTTATCTATTTATTTGATCCCCTTTAACCTTTACAGACTTTTTCTCTTTCTGAATTGTGTATTGTGATCAACTTTATTTGACATTAAAGTACACCATTTAGGCAAAGCAGAAAAAAACAAGTTTTCATCTTATTGACAATATTTTACACTAAACTGTAATAAGAAAGCATACCTTTTTTAGATATCATCCATCACTCTGCTTTACAAGCATCAAACACATTTGATAAACTTTTATTTGTCTTTTTTTCCATATCCAATAAATATACTTTACAGATAACCTTTTAGTTTGAGTGTTTTCCCGCAGGCACTGCAACTGTAAGGTCAGTGTGAGTTCTCATGTGGGTTGTCAGATTACTCTTCATGGTAAACTCTTTAGAGCAGATGCTGCACTTAAATGGCTTTTCACCTGTATCAATTGGCATGTGAAGTGTCAGGTAGTATTTACTCTTAAAACCCTTTTCACACACTGCAACTGTAAGGCCTTTCTCCAGTGTGAGTCTTCGTGTGGACTTTTAGATTCCTATTCTGGTCGAACACCTGTGTGAATTCTCATGTGACGTGTCAGATGATTATTTTGATAAAACCCTTTTTTGCAGAAACTACAACTATAATTCTTCTCCCCTGTGTGAGTCAACATGTGGTAATGCAGACTTCCCCTACGTCCAAACTCTTTAGAGCATAAGCTGCACTTATATGGTTTCTCCCCTGTATGCTTTCTCATGTGAACTGTCAAATGATGATTTATTTTGTATGCTTTTCCACAGACACTGCACCTGTAAGGATTCTCCCCTGTATGACTTCTCATGTGAACTGTCAGATTACAATTTATTTTGAATCCTTTTCCACAGACACTGCAACTGTAAGGATTCTCCCCTGTGTGACTTCTCATGTGAACTGTCAGATGAGAATTTATTTTGAATCCTTTTCCACAGACACTGCAACTGTAAGGTCTTTCCAAGGTGTGAATCCTCATATGTCTTTCCAGATTACTCTTTTGATTGAACCTTTTAGCGCAGATGCTGCACCTAAATGGTTTCTCCCCTGTGTGAATTCTCATGTGATCTGTCAAATGACGGCTAAATTTGAATCCTTTTCCACAGACACTGCAGCTGAATGGGTTAGTACCAGTATGAGACACCATGTGAGATTTTAAACTACTCTTAACACTAAACGTTCTGGAGCAAACAGGGCAATTATAGGGTTTGTCTCCTGCCGGAGTCCATTCACTGTCTTTACTCTCAGTTATAGAACTGTCTGGTTCTGGTCCTCCACAGACCTCTCCATCAGGTTCTATTGAGGTAGTAGCTACAGCATGTCCCTCTCTGTTCGCCACACTCTGACATGGATCAAGGTGTGAGGACTGAGTTTGGTCTGAATCAGAGAGACTTCTAACAAATAGGAAAGACTCCATGTGGACTGTAACATCAGTCTTCCTCTTTCAGATCTTGAAGTTGCTCTCCCTCCTGACTGGTCCAGAGTTCCTCCTGTTCCTCTTTAATCTGTGGGGGCTCTGGGTTCTCCTGGTCCAGACTGGGGCTCCTCTGCTGCTCACAGTGCTGCTGCTCAGGGGGAACCTCTTGTTTACACAAAGTGAACATCTGGGGATCTGGAGAGACAAGCAAAAATATATTCAACAGACTACACTAATAGCAAATAGCGTAGGTCAGGAAAATTAAATAATCTCTTTCAAGACACAAGCAATACTCCGAACAGCAACAATTAATCACAGGTATGTGGGCATTATCCTTCATTGAATAGCAAACCTCCTCTTTGTACACTGCTTTTGTTATCTACAAGTAATTTAAATATAGTATAATACACCAGTGACTTAGAGTTGGGCGACTGCGATTGGACGAATATATTGGTTATTGGCGATTGGCTAAGTCCATCTCTGGTTGTTGTTGTTTTATGTGGCGATTTTTGACATTTTGTTTTGCAAATTTTATGGTCTGCCTCCTTGAGAATTCAACTCGGTAAATAATTAACCTGTAATGCGCTATTCAAACCTTCCGCTAATATGAACTGGCAGTTTCAGTTGGGTCATATTATGCCCGTTGTTGTTGCACTTCTCTTCCCAGTCGGAAAACAAGGCAGTAACTAAATGACAAGGGGACCGCTGCCAGCAGCTCTTGCGTCTCATATCACAAACTACTAGTTTTTTTTCTTTTGGTTGGTACTTCAGCTGCACTTGCAAACTATGTACCGGCCGTTGAATGTATTTTTGGCATACTGCATTTGACATTGTATGGGGACATACTAAATATTTTTCTGGCTTATATTGATAGTATGGGTATGGAGACTCAGCGTCAATGTTAGCATAGCGTGCTCGGCAAGATAGTGTATTCGCAAATGCTCGTGCAAATGCTATTTTTGCCTGCACTATACGTTTGCTAAGACGGCAAATTGCTTAATAGGTCTTTCGGCGTGCCGATTACATCCGGTTTAAAACAAAAATAGTCCCAAATAGGGTATTTATATTATTTTTTGCAACGAGTTATAGGTTTACGCAGATCGAAGTAAATTATAGTGAAGTTTGCAGCCTATATGTGCGAACTCCAATTGTACGTACCACTGGGAGACTAGCACGTCACTAACAGACAGCTTTTTACCGAAGAATTCTCATGGTAACATATCAAACTAAATATTTAGATACATGTTGATTCGGGTATCTGGTTTAACATAACAAGGAACAAATCAGTTTTGCGCAACTGTATTTTAAGATTAAGAAGAACATCCAACAGTTTACGCTGGCGGGCATTCTCTCTCTGGGAACAGCGTATCTCCTCCTCGTACTCTTCTATTGTTCTTTCTACAACCTTAAATATTTCGTTAGCAGCCGCTGACAGCCGCTCAGTAATTAGGACTCTTAGCCGCTGTTTCTTAGGCATTGTGAACATCAAACACTGACAAAAAAATATGCAGATACTTCAGCTGGACACTCAAACACAGAATGCAATTGAACACGGCGCAGACTATGACGTCAACAAAGATCGCCGCCCGGAAATATCGCAGCAGAAGATATTTTTGGATTTTCCAATACATTTTTTGGGGATTTTCGAAGATTTTTTTTTTTTTTTTATTGACACTACTTTTATGTATCCCTCTTATGGCTTGATTATGTATCAACGTGTATGGTTCCAGAGGTGGAAGGCAAGTATTCCTTCTGACAAATTATATTAGATTATCAGCCTTCTCTAATGGTCAGAAACTATGCATCCCAGGCATTAGAGCTAGCATTTCAGGACAATAGTTTATGAGTGGTAGACTATTTATCTATTTATTTGATCCCTTTAACCTTTACAGACTTTTTATCTTTCGGAATTTGTATTGTGATCAACTTTATTTGACATTAAAGTACACCATTTAGGCCAAATAGAAGAAAACAAGTTCTTCATCTTATTGACAGTATTTTACACTATACTGTAATAAGAAAGCATATCCCCTTTGAGATATCATCCATCACTCTGCTTTACATGCATCAAACACATTTGATAAACATTAGTCTTTTTTGCATATCCAATAAATATACTTTTCAGATAACCTTTTAGTTTGAATGTTTTCCCGTAGGCACTGCAACTGTAAGGTCAGTGTGAGTTCTCATGTGGGTTGTCAGATTACTCTTCATGGTAAACTCTTTAGAGCAGATGCTGCACTTAAATGGTTTTTGACCTGTATCAATTGGCATGTGAAGTGGCAGGTAATATTAACTCAACTTTTTTCACACACTGCAACTATAAGGCCTTTCTCCAGTGTGAGTCTTCATGTGGATTTTTAGATTCCTATTCTGGTCGAACACCTGTGTGAATTCTCATGTGATGTGTCAGATGATTATTTTGATAAAATCCTTTATCGCAGAAACTACAACTATAATTCTTCTCCCCTGTGTGAGTCAACATGTGGTATTGCAGACTACCCCTATGTCCAAACTCTTTAGAGCATAAGCTGCACTTAAATGGTTTCTCCCCTGTATGCTTTCTCATGTGAACTGTCAAATGAGATTTTATTTTGTATGCTTTTCCACAGACACTGCAACTGTAAGGATTCTCACCTGTATGACTTCTCATGTGAACAGTCAGATGATAATATCTCTTGAATCCTTTTCCACAGATACTGCAACTGTAAGGATTCTCCCCTGTATGACCTCTCATGTGAATTGTCAGATGAGAATTTATTTTGAATCCTTTTCCACAGACACTGCAACTGTAAGGTCTTTCCAAGGTGTGAATCCTCATATGTCTTTCCAGATTACTCTTTTGATTGAACCTTTTAGCGCAGATGCTGCACCTAAATGGTTTCTCCCCTGTATGAATTCTCATGTGATCTGTCAAATGATGGCTAAATTTGAATCCTTTCCCACAGACACTGCAGCTGAATGGTTTAGTATCAGTATGAGACACCATGTGAGATTTTAAACTACTCTTAACACAGAACGTTCTGGAGCAAACATGGCAATTATAGGGTTTGTCTCCTGCTGGAGTCCATTCACTGTCTTTACTCTCAGTTATAGAACTGTCTGGTTCTGGTCCTCCACAGGCCTCTCCACCATGGACTGTTGAGGTAGTAGCTACAGCATGTCCCTCTCTGTTCGCCACACTCTGACATGGATCAAGGTGTGAGGACCGAGTGTGGTCTGGATCAGAGAGACTTCTAGCGAATAGGAAAGACTCCATGTGGACTGTTACATCAGTCTCTTCCTCCTTCAGATCATGAAGCTGCTCTCCCTCCTGACTGATCCAGAGTTCCTCCTTATCCTCTTTAATCTGTGGGGACTCTGGGTTCTCCTGGTCCAGACTGGGGCTCCTCTCCTGCTCACAGTGCTGCTCAGGGGGAAGCTCCTCTTTAATCTGTGGGGGTTCTGGGTCCTCCTGGTCCAGACTGGGGCTCCTCTCTTGCTCACTGTGCTGCTGCTCAGGGGGAACCTCTTGTTTACACAAAGTGAACATCTGGGGATCTGGAGAGACAAGCAAAAATATATTCAACAGACTACACTAATAACAAATAGCGTAGGTCAGAAAAATTAAATAATCTGTCAAGACACAAGCAATACTCCTAACAGCAACAATTTATCATAGGTATGTGAGCATTATCCTTCATTGAATAGCGAACCTCCTCTGTGTGCACTGCTATTGTTATCTACAAGTAATTTAAATATAGTATAATACACCCGTGACTTAGAGTTGGGCGACTGCGATTGGACGAATATATCGGTTATTGGCGATTGGCTAAGTCCATCTCTGGTTGTTAATTTTTTGTTGCCAATTTGACATTTTGTTTTGCTAATTTTATAGTCTGACTCCTTGAGAATTCAACTCGGTAAATAATTAACCTGTATAGCGCAATTCAAACCCTGCGCGAATATGAACTGGCAGTTTCAGTTGGGTCATATTATGCCCGTTGTTGTTGCACTTCTGTTCCCAGTCGGAAAACAAGACTAACTAAATGACAAGGGGATCTCTGCCAGCAGGTCTCGCGTCTCAGTCATATCACAAACTACTACTTTTTTCTTTTGGTAGGTAGGCTTACATCAGCTGCACTTGCAAACTATGCACCGGTCGTTGAATGCATTTTTGGCATATTGCATTTGACATTGTATGTATTGGGACATACAAAATATTTGTCTGGCTTATCGTATTGAAACGCAGCGTCAATGTTAGCATAGCGTGCTCAGCAAGATGGTGTATTCGCAAATGCTCGTGAAAATTGGTAGTGTTACTATTTTTGCCTGTACTATACGTTTGCAAAGACGGCAAATTGCTTCATTGGTCTTTCGGCTTGCCGAGTGCATCCGGTTTAAAACATAGTCCCAAATAGGGTATTTTATATTATTTTTTGCAACGAGCCATAGGTTTACGCAGATCGAAGTAAATTCTAGTAAAGTCTGTAGCCTAATGTGCGAACTCCAACTGTAGCACTGGGAAACTCGCACGTCACTAACGGACAGCTTTTTACCTTAGAATTGTCATGGTAACACATCATACAAAATATTTAGATACATGCTGATTCGGGTATCTGGTTTAAGGAACAAACCGGTTCTGCGCAACAGTATTTTAGGGTTAAGAAGAACATCCAACAGTTTACGCTGGCGGGCATTCTCTCTCTGGGAACAGCGTATCTCTTCCTCGTACTCTTCTATTGTTCTTTCTACAACCTTAAATATTTCGTTAGCAGCCGCTGACAGCCGCTCAGTAATTAAAACCCTTAGCCGCAGTTTCTTAGGCATAGTGTACATCAAACACTGACAAAAAATATGCAGATACTTCAGCTGGACACTCAAACACAGAATGCAATTGAACACGGCGCAGACTATGACGTCAACAAAGATCGCCGTCCGGAAATATCGTAACAGAAGTTATTTTTTTAATTGAACAATTACTACTTGCATACAAAAAACATGGTTTTAAGATCACCATTAGACCAAAATGATCAGGTGCATGTAGAAATACAGAAATAAGTAAATAAGACAACAAACCAGAAGACAGTGAATATATACATAATATTACAATTGAAAGGATTAAACATATTAAACAGCTAGGGCTTTTGTTACAATTCATATTATTCTATCAAGCTAACAAGTTTGAATTTTTCATAACTTTAAGGGCTTTCAAATAATAAAGAAACTCAGTATGAAATACATTGAACCTTGGTTTCACTTTCATATATTTGGATTGTGTATATTGAATTTTCCAAGCATAAGAACGTTACTAACCAAAAAGTCATCTTTGATATTGTCCATGACAATTACATTAAAAAGGTATTTTTGAAAAAATACTTCCAGTTGAGGAACTTTTGGGTACAGCCAGTCATGTACGTTAAGCCATAACGTTTCAGAATATATACAATGGAAAAATAAATTATCAGTAGTTTCAATATGATCACAAAATACACATCTATTGGATTCAATTCCAAAACGTTATCGTTACATTTCGCTGGAAGGATATACTCCATTTAGAACTTTAAAATGGATTTATTTTGCTTTGGGAGTTATAGGGAATTTCAAATATTTAGTTCATAACCTGTGAATAGTTGTTTTCGAATAGATTTGTGCAATGGAGTTTCTGTAATAAACTATAGGATATGAGATGTAATTAAACACATTTCTAATTGCTCTGTTCGTAGGTTTGACTCCCATTAAAGTCAAAGTCTGCAACTAAAAGTTGTGGGAGACAAGGAGGTTATATAAGTAGAATATGCTAGAAAATCCTTTAATTTGACAGATAAGAGTCGGGAACAGCATTAGTTATAGATTTGAATATATTATAGTTGTCAATTAAACCTTACCTAAGGCAGAAATACTCATATGATATGATACAGCCACTACTATCAACTAAGTGAGTCACCGACCAAATACTCTTCTCCATCCAGTTCTCAACGATTTGTTTTTTACCGTAATATAGCTATTATACAACGATTTGTTTGTACCGTAATATATCTATTATTCCATATCGGTGTATTATGAGGGGTGAAATTGTGATTATATAAAAGTTTCCAATATAAAATCGCCTGTTGGTGAAAAATTAATAATTTAATAGGGAGTCTTTGAAAAGTGAAATCACATTTAAGCAAAAAAATGTATACCTCCCAGTTGGTAAAATGTTTCTTTAGGGATATGATACAAAAATATATTGTTCTTCAGAAAATACTTTATCCAATTCATTTTCAGGGTTCTATTTATAAAATCTCAATCTATAGCTTGTGTGCCTCCATTTTTTAATTTTTGGTTATATCTCCTGTCTGAACATATTTAATTTTCTTTCTCCAAATATAATAAAAATATATTTATTTTTTGATAGCCCTATTTGGGATAGCCATTGAATATGCCGGATAGATTCCCCTTGAGACACTTTCCATTTTGGTCAAAATAGATTCGACCAAATAACCTAAAGAGGTTAAACAGGGCTGTCCTATTTCGCTATTTCTCTTTATCATAGCTACAGAAATGCTGTCTACCTCTATAAAAAATCCAATATTACCCCATTAGTTGTACTTGGGAAACCAGTTATACCACCATCTTTATCAGAAGTATTCCTTTATGATAGTAAAAAAAAATTACCTGTTCCAAGACAGCTGGATTTACAACCACTAGCAGTTTGAGTAAGCAGTTGACCTTCTCGTCAAAGCCTAAACTAAGCTAACAACTACATCCCTTCAGGCTAGGTTCGTGAATTCCATTATTTTCCATGTCAGCTGGAGACCTATGGAGGCCCAAAGCTAACAAAATTTTAAATAAATACATAATTAAACAAATCACTCAAAAATAAATCAAATTCCATTGAATGTATTTACCTTTGAATTAATTCCCCTATTTATTTACTTTCTTATTTAATTTGACATTTATTGCTATGGTTCAAAAACCCTCATGGAAAGAACAAAGAGATAGGATGATACCCGGCCCGGAGGAAGCCCGGAGTCCCC
>JAPMUY010008992.1:0-75915 GCA_026901105.3 Galaxias olidus
TAACACGTGTTTTTCTAAATTACGTGACACAAAATCACTGTGATATCATGTCCTCTTTAAAGAGGTTTTGTTGTGACTTATTCTGAATAATGGCATGTACAATTCCGTATTGTCAGTTAGTATCTCTATAATAATGTCCAGGTATTGGACAGTGTGTGCTGTGTTTAGTGATATAAAATAACAATATGCTCCTAGATTAAATACATACTAAATTGGGAGGAAAGATATGTAGCCAGTTTGATCTTCCTTTCTCAACACCAGCAAACGTTTTTTAGCATGTTTGCTTAGTGTGACTTACTCATCCTCGTATTTGTGAGCAAGTACAGGACAAACACCCTGAATGTAGCTGCCCCCCACACACACACACACACCCCCACACCCTTCCTCCCATCTCAGCAGTTTGGCCCCCAGGATTTACCTAGCCACTGGTTCGAAGAGACAAGCGCAGCCTGAACCCCCCCCCCCCCCCCCCACTCCCTCCTCCATCAGGTTGCTCCAAGCGTCTCTGAAGCACCACTGCCATGGTTTGATGTTCCACTCAGGCGAGCTTACGTGCATCCTGGTACGTGCCAGATGAAAGGCAGGCCCATTGACAGAGAGGGAGACCTGCCGCCCCCCCCTCCCCTCCCCGTCCTGCTCTCCCCTCCCCTGCACTCTCAGCCCACCCGTCACACTCCTTCCCCTAGCTGCCCCCCACCTTCTCATTACGGATAGTTCAAACTGTCTGTCCGCTTGGTGGGTTTAGCCTCAGGCCTACTTTGCACTCCCATCAACACTCTTTAGTTTATGTTGACTGTGAAAATGTTTGCTGTTGCACATTGTATTTGATAGTGTATTTAAAAAAAAAAATTAATCTGGGAAATGTATCGATGCGTGTTTCAACCCTCCTCTCAGTCAAAGCCCAGCCAGCTATATTGTAGTACGCAGTGTAATTACCTAGCCAATATAGCCAAGGGAGGCAATCACCTCAACGCCTATGTTCAGAGCAAACAAATTGACTGCTAGAGTGTGTGACACTTGTCAACCTTGTCCTCCCCGTGTGTGTGCGCCAAATAGATGGCCGACTCTAATTTGGTTTTTAGCAATGTCCGCCTGCAAGCTGAGAGCACATCAGAGACATAAGCACTCGCTCTCTCGTGAGCAGTTTTTCTTTTTTATTTCTTTTTTCAGATTGATTTGCAATCAATTCGGATCGGATGGAATTGACAGGTCAACGCGTTCATGACAGACCTCCCAATAGCCATATTAGGGACTTCCTGTTGTTTGAGTTTATAATGCGTTAGTCTGATCCTACAAAGGGGGTTTATTAACGTGCAAATTACCTCCTGGGATTTGTTTCTAAATATCTAAAATGTTCCTCTTATTACCCTGAAAAAATGCCAATAACCATAGCCAACCAAATATATTGACAGTCAAGAATAAAGTGTTATAGTTAAACCTGTCTGCTGGGTGATGATTTTATTGTATCCAAATCAAATGGAGATGTCCTGATTAATTGCTGATGCGGTTTCAAGTCAGCGTTAGTTAAATCATTCTAGGATAGGAGGTTTGGGTGGCAAATGTTTACTTTGGAGTATTGACCCCCATAGAAAGAGTGCGTATTTCTACCCTTTTTCCATCAGCTCTGTTTGAATAGGCGGAAGCATGGAAAGACTTGTCACAATGGCTGCAGTTCAGCATCCTGGACGGGTTTTTAGTTTTTTTTTATGGGCCGAATCTGTCATTCGACAAGATATGAGCCTGTTTTTGGTCCGTGGTCTAATCTTTATTTGATGTGATGTGCATTTATTTTTCTCTGTAGTTTAATAGTACTCTCGTTCCAGTAAATAGTATTACTCTGACTTACATTTTGTTGAGCAGAGTAAGCCCATTGAAATTCATCATATCTTTTCCCCCACAAGTACCAGAGCAGGAGTTTAGCAGTACATTTATTACATCTGGTTTGATCAAGTTCAAAGGGTTTCTTTCTTAGGTGTTTGGACTATAGAGACCAAGCAAATATAATGTGATTGACGTGGACGGTACCTTCAATTAAATCCAATCAGCTTTCTTGCAGTGTAAATGCTGTGGGGTTAATAAAATGAAATTCCCCCATTAAGGAGTATATATAAGATGAGTAGCCTGGTAGTTTCGTGACCCAAATGACCCCTCAAGGAGACGTCCATGCAAACATCAGCTTGATAGACAAGCGACACATTTAAGCTCCAGGAGCCAAGAAGACATTAAATACCAAAGTGATAAAGTAAACAACAGTGTGCATCGTCCCTTTGACTCTGTTACATAGGAAAGCTGGAATAAACAGATATCTATTTTCTGGATTTAAATTTTTTTTTTATTTTCTTTGCATCATTTTGATGATATTAGGTCAACAAAAGACAATTAAAGTGCTGTAGAAAGAGACTGTCTGCGGACCAGGGGTGAGGAAGAATCGTTGGCTACTGATGCAAATTCAAATTAGACGGGGGGGAAACGGCGGTTGTTATGCGTGTATGTGGGGGGTGCACCTTTTTGTGTTCACCTCCGTCTCCATAACAACTCCTTTGTCCCTTTTTGCTTTTGAAATCGACCTTCCATCATTCCATGCAGTGGCAACATGAAAATTAAAATGGTGGTTGATGACAAATAAACTTCACAGAGAGCTTTGTTCAGGATGTAGGGTAGTTTAGAGTGAGAGAACAAAAAAGACTGTAGGTAATCTGATGATAGCAGATAAGTGTGTGCACTATAAAACTATATCTGGTTTTCTTCAATGGGTTATTCCATCTATACCCCCACACCAATGTGTGTTAGTAGTGCTTTCTATATGACAATATTTAGAGGCTAATTAACATCAATTTGTTGGCAATAATTGTTTCCTAATTAACCGCAACGGTAATAAAAGCAATCAAGGGTACGAAACCTTGTTTGCGATATCAAAGATACAGCTTTCTCTGAACCGAAACATCCTAAGAACGCTCAATGTAACTCGAAATCTTTCATCACGTGCATTAAACCCGTAACTAACACACATGGAAATGGTGGTGTTAAAACCTTATACATTAGGACCTGATCAGTCTGAGTGATAAACGTTTAAACCCCTTAGCCAGTATAGCCATCCTCGCCATAGCGCCGCTAATTGAACATGGCAGCAAATTGCTGGGTACTTGCCTTGCAGGCACTTGTACCCTATAACCATACACAAATCGATCTGACATGTGGTATTAGATTCGATTACCGGGCAGCACAGTGACAGAAAGAAAAAGAAAAAAAAAAGATTTGCTCGCCCTGACCAGCATCCGGCAGACGCTTGCCACTCACGTGCACGCTCGCCCCCCTGGACCCTAGGGGACTGGAGGGCAGAGTTCAGCCATGCAGAAGTAGGCGCCAGCCTCCCCAGGTCAACAACAGGTCCTCTGACCAGGCTCCGGCACAGCCAGATAGCTCTTCAGTTTGTACACACAAGCTCTGCTAGTTGGACACACAAGGTTTTTCTCACATGGTTATATACTATACTACTTGATGGTAAAATGTTTGTTTTACTAAAGATTTTTATATTTTATTTTTTACTGTTGGTGGCTAAATGCTGAAATAGTAATGTTTGTTTAAAAGTATGGCTGGTCATTTAATTGTTGTTATTCAATGTTTTCCTTGTTCTTTGTAGCGACAAAGATAAAAGAATGATGTTTTACTGAACTATAGAGCACTTTGCTCTTTGCTATTTGGTTGATTCATGGTTGCTGTGGTCTTTTGGTTTGTTTTCCTCACGTACTTAAGAAACCCAGAGCTGGTTGTTCTCCAAGTCAATTTTAACAAGATTACACAGTCTCTTCAGCTCAGCTTTGACATAAATCTCCACCTTAAAAGAATAAAACATAATTTGAAGGGAAAAACCACCAAAGAGCTTCGTTCATTATAAAAGTGAGTGCAAAAGTAGCTTTTGATCTCTCGTTTGTACTTTGATATAAAAAAAATTTGAAAAATTGTTCCACCAGTAAAGAAGATTGCAGGGACCTACCGGAAGGCAAATTACAGGATAAATCAGTGAATAGAAACATCAAATAAACGTTGAATATTTTATTTGGTCACACGCAGTTTTTCAAATTTCGATTTCAGATGATTAGGCTTTGGGAAAAGATACAGATATCATATGACTCGTATCAACACACTGATATCGTGGGCGGTAACGGTATCAGCGCTGCTAAAATGACTATCAGTGAACCGAGCGGACCATATTGATGGAGATCTGTGAGACCATGCCCTTTAATGAGCACCTGCTGGAGAGCAGCGCCCTTATTTGTAAATTCATTAGATTTGTGTGTGTGTGTGTGTGTGTGTGTGTGTGTCTGGCTGTCGGTCCTTCTGTCCGTCCATGTGCAGTGAGCACACAACTCGTAGGAGGGGGAGGAGGCGACTATTTGCACTTCACAAAAAAAAAGAGAGAACGCTGCTCTCATATGTAAATGAGATGGACAGTGGGTGTAAGGGAGGAGAGGGAGAACATGGCCGCCACTCCAGGTGTACACACACAGCGCCTGTCCTCCTCCGCACAATGGCTTCAATGGCTGTCACTCAACGCTTGCACACAACCACAACTACATGCATAAGCGTGGGGCCGTGAGCGTCGGTCCTTGCACAAACACTCACACACCAGAGACCAGCCTTGTTGCTGCAACCTTTGATGTCACTCGCCATGTTTGCTCAAATCTTTCGGCATCTGCTGCCCCGGCTAATTTTCTTCTCACAGAGGGAGTCCTGTCAGACGTCCTGTCTTTTCAATTGCAGAGTATGATTTGACGTCTCGGTGCATTTTTGTTCAAAAGGCAATATTAGTTTATCAGAGCATACAGTTGTATGGAACAGTGTGTTTTTTTTAGGTCAGTCATATAAAACAGGTAAATGGTTGAATTTATGATAAAATTATTTATTATTTTTGGTTTGTGAGTCCCTCTGCTTTTACAGTTTTACTGTGTCTAAAACATGTAGCTTATCTATTTTGGCAAGACTGGTTAAAATTTTGTGGCACCAAAAATATAAAGAATAGTGTAATTGGTCATGGCATTGCAGGTAGCAGCAATATGTGTCAGAAAAGCCAAGTAGCATTTGAAGACAAAGGCAAAGTCTGACATTTTTATATGTTCTGTGTTTTACTGGTTGCTTTTAAGTTAGATACAGGATAAATCACATATTGGAGTGAAATGTTATTGTTTTATTGTAATACCCTGTGCTGGATACTAGTACACATACTGTATACCTCTTTGTCTTTGAAAGGGCAGGGTCATTAAAAAAAACATCACTTTAAGATAATTGTGAAAACCTAATCATGGTAAGTTTGTTCGGTTGCCATGACAGCACCCACCCTGCTACTGCAGGCCTCGGGTCAGCATCAACAGCCTGCATGCTCTGCTGATCGTGCAGCGGTCAGTTTTTGGTTAAATCTGGCCTTACAGGGCATAAAACTGCATGAAGCAACGTGGAGCTTGTTGTTCATGCAGTTATGTTTAGATATTTTTTTCTATAATTTATCTGACACTTTTTTGTCCTCAAAGGGACGTACAATTTGTTTTAGAATACATAATGAAATTGGATAAATACATTAACTGGGAAATGTATGTTCCAAGAAGTCTAGGATGCTGTCTGCTGTTGCAAGGGGCAACTTTTTTTTTATCAACTTTACAAATTACATATTTTTTCTCGACCACCTGTTGCCTCGAATGTTGTTAGGTTATTCTAAGAAGGGGTACAAGATGGTCAAATCAGGTTACGGCAGTAGGAAGAGAGAAGTGTTAAATGAATCAGGTCACAACTGGAAAGAGCAGAGACCATGGGCAACACAGGATTTAGAAGATGGCCGTTGCGTTCTTCCTGCCGGTGGTTGCTTGTGTTTTCTTTTTGAAGTACCAGCTTCTTTTTAGTACTTGTTCTCATCCCTCCAGTTCAAATGCACTCTCAATTCTAAAAGCCATTTTGCCTTCGTCGTTGAAAAGGCAGCTTTTGATACCATAATTATCATGCCAGGCTTGTCCTTTCGTTGCAAATGTCTTTTGTAGTGTTTCAGTTGAATCCCATCCAAATATGTACCTACCGTTGGTGTCCTTTCTCCCCCTCTCTCACAATACAAATATATATGTTAAATAAATATATATGTTTTTATATATCAAATGTTTCCAAGCCATCTCTTGGCTCCTAGTGAGGAGCTCTGCCGCCCCTCCCTCGCTTGCCAGCTCATGTAGATCATCTGCTTATTCATCCCTGCCCCTAACTCAATCAGTGCCCTTCACCAGAATGATAACGAATGACAGCTGGGGGGAAATTACAGTCGTTCATCTCAGTCCTCCTTTTCTTTTTTTTCCACCACAGAGACCAGGATCCCTTCTCCTCCCCCGCCTCTTGACTCCATCCTCATCAAGCTCTCAGCACATTTCACTCTTTTCTCTTAAAACCTACCTGACAGTAGCCATCAGGGTCCCCAGCAATGCGACATAATTGTACTGGTTTGTGGCCCCTAATGATAAATCAGCATGGAAGACTCACGCCCTTGTTGCCTCTCCACTGTACTGTTAGAGAGATGAGTTGACATGGGGCAGGTCACGGCAACGTCACACCAGGTGCATCGTGGGATACGTGACTCGGGCCCAGTATGTCGTGACAGTGATTGAGGCAGCTGGTAAACTCCAGGGGTGGGAGATTGGCTGTAATTGCAGACAACCCCTTTTTCTTTTAGAATTAAGTGTAGCATGCATTGTTTGGCTGTCACAGAGTTTGGAGGCAGACCATCAGTCCAGGCCTCAATATGCTTGTTTCAGTACCATGAGAGTTCACTTCTGGAATTAGAAGTTTTAACAGTTTTGTCAAATATGCTGTAAACATTCTGTGTACAGTATCGAGTTAGTTGATTAAGACTGTGTTTATGTATAGTAATATAAAACAGTAATTTACAATGTTGTTTTAGTGATTCAAAGTGATAATTTGCTTCCTCTCTTAGCAACAATGCATGTTTCAGCATACTACGTTAATTGCTAAATGTATTATGATGACATTTGCAAGATGGTGAGGATTCCAGAATCCTTTAGACATCATTTTCAATACATTTGTAGTTATCAATCTATCTTTATTTATTTACAGATTTTCTTTATAGATATATATATATTTTATTTTTTTTGGTTTCAGACGGAAGTGATCAAGGGCCCATCTGGCAGTGTGGGTATGACTTTCCGCCACGTCCCCGCCAGCGAGGGGGATGCAGTACACGTGAGCATCGAGACTGTCACCCCTAACTCCCCCGCTGCCCTGGCGGACCTGCAGAAGGGCGACCGCCTCATCGCTATCGGAGGTGAGACACACCTGGCCATTCGACACTTCTTTGATTGACAACTAGGTTATCTGGGACTTTCAAGAATGTTCATTTCAACAATTGTCAAATAATTAACATTAAAACGTACCTGTTTGGCACATAAATTACGTTATTATTAGAAATGCGGGTTTATTTTCACATGTTGCGTTGAATTCTGTTGTTTGTCTGATTCTTTTGAGTCCGTTCTCCTTTTGCTTGGCAGGTGTCAAAGTGACATCCTCCGTCCAAGTGCCCAAGCTGCTGAAGCAGGCAGGAGACAGGGTCCTGGTCTTTTACGAGAGACCCGTGCGTCACCACGCCTCCACCGCGGGGGGCCTCGGGCATCTTCACGAGGGGCTGGTCCAGCTCGAGGAGCCCGGCTACGTCCCCCCGGTGCCGGGGGGCTTCGAAGAGGACCAGGCCCCTATCGCCGCCCTCGCCGACGTGTCTGCCGACAGCAAAGACATGGACTCTGAGTTTGAGGAGCTGCTCGTGGACTCCAAACCCAGCCAGTCGAGTAGCTCCAGCAGTAGCACGGCGGAGGGCAAGGAGGACTTCCTGCTGACTGTAAACCAAAGCCCCAAAAGGACTATGGCCAACCTGGCCTCCAAACCCCTCGGCACCATATCGCCCATCCTCGGCCGCAAGCTCACCCTGGTGGGCCTCCAGTCCCCGCTTAAGCCCCAGCCCAAAGACACACCTAAGCCTTCGCCCCAAAAGGGCAGCAGCGAGACCGGGGAGGGTCCGCAACGTCCCAGCGTCCCGCCCCCGCCCCCTCCGTCTCGTCCCCCTGTGCCCCCCAGACCTCAAATCAAGCTAACATCAGCCTCCTCGGAGACCCAACATCTGCTGGAAGTGAGTGATACCACTACTACAACTACTACTACCACTGCTACTTCTACTATGGCTATGACCTCCACCACCTCCACCACCACCTCCACGTCGACCTCTGCTGCTGCGGCCGCAGAGAAGACACCAGAAAAGGCCGCGCACTTCGCAGGCACCGGAGACAAAGCCGGCGGCGAGAAGATTCCCGTGAAGACGGCGGAGGCTAAGCCGACGGCCAAGCAGGCGGAGCCGTGCGAAGAGGCGCCGGTGGCCAGCAGCCGACAGGAGCAGGCCAGAGACAAGCTCTCCGAGGGCTCCTGCACCACCCGGGACAGCCTGGACGAACACTCCCTCTGGGAGTCCTCCGAGGTCATGTTCCGCAAGCAGGCGGCGCGCTGGTGCAAGTCCCAGGCCGTGTTCGAGGTGGAGGGCCACCACAAGTACCTTAACGTGGCCCTCTGGTGCAAGAACCCCTTCAAGCTGGGCAGCCTCCTGTGTCTGGGCCACGTCAGCCTGCGCCTGGAGCACGTGGCCCTGGAGTGTCTGTCCACGTCGTCCGGGGAGCACCAGAGCACCTTCCGGCTGGGAGCCCCCGAGCCCCGGGCCAGCGTCAGCCGCACCGCCCTGCGCAGCCTCAGCTCCCACAAGGGCTTCAACGAGAAGCTGTGCTACGGAGACGTCACGCTCAACTTTTGCTACCCGGGCGAGGGCGAGCCGGAGGTGCAGCCGTGGCCGGCGGCGGAGAGGGAGAGCACGGGCAGCGGCGGCGTCCAGGACGAGGAGCCAAGGGAGCGGGAGCGGGAGAGGGAGCCGGTGTCGTCGGCGGCGGCGCCGCGTGACGAGCTGGCCATGCAGCTGGTCGACTTCCGCCACAACTTCCAGGACACGCAGTTCCAGAACCCCACCTGGTGCGAGTACTGCAAGAAGAAAGTCTGGACCAAGGCGGCCTCGCAGTGCATGAGCTGCTCGTACGTCTGCCACAAGAAGTGCCAGGACAAGTGCCTCGCCGAGAACCCCTACTGCGTGCCAACCAACGACCGACGGAGCGCCGACCCGGAGGCCAAGTCCACCATCAACCGTGCCACCACGGGCCTGACCCGACACATCATCAACACCAGCTCCCGCCTGCTCAACCTGCGGCAGGTGCCCAAGACCAGGCTGGCCGAGCAGGCGGCGGACGTGGTGCCCGGCGGGACCGTGGAGCCGTCGCCCAGGCACACCCCCAACACCTCCGACAACGAGAGCAGCGACACGGAGACGTACGCGGGCGGCTGCAGCCCGTCCAAGCAGCCCTCGGCCGGAGGCGGAGGCGGAGGCGGCGGCGGCGGCGGCGGCAGCGCCAAGCTGGTCCGTCGAGAAGGCGGCCTGGACGACAGCGTGTTCATCGCGGTGAAGGAGATTGGCCGCGACCTTTACCGGGGGCTGCCCACGGACGAGCGCTCGCAGAAGCTGGAGCTGATGCTGGACAAGCTGCAGCAGGAGATCGACCAGGAGCTGGAGCACAACAACTCCATGATGCAGGAGGAGAGGGAGGCCGGGGACCCCCGCCGCAAGGCTCTGGTCTCGGCCGCCTTGGCCAAGTCCGGGGAGAGGCTCCAGGCGCTCACCCTGCTCATGATCCACTATCGGGCCGGCATCGAGGACCTGGAGTCGGTGGAGAGCACCTCGCCTTCGGAGCAGCAGCAGCAGCAGCAGCAGCAGCAGCAGCAGCACAGCAGCTTCGGCAAGGGCAAAGGAGTGGCGGCCCTGGAGGAGGCGTTGATGGGCGCGGAGGTTTATGACAGTGATCAATGCAGCCCCGTGGAGGTGCAGCTCCTGGATGACATCTCCGAGGAGCAGATCTGCGTGGAAGCCCTTCACTGAAATCACAGCTAGGAGGAAAACGTGGGTGTGCTTGAGACTCACAGCAAAGTACGTTGTGTTGAGGTCTTTGGTGGTCCATTTTAAGGGGTCCAGTTTTTTGATTGGCTGTTTTTTTTATTGGCGTCCATTGCTTACTGCTTTACATTTTGAACAACATGTCAAGAAAAGCATGTTCTTGTTTTTACATTAAGAAAAACATGACCTTTTGAATTGTGGACAATTATGGACAATATGGAGAATTTAATCAGAGGAAATTGTAAGGTGGTGAAACAAAGAGAAGACTGCGAAGTCTCAGAGGAGGATATTTCATGTCTTGTGTTCCATATTTTAAAGGGAAACTGGGAAGGAAGATGGCAGTGTAAATATGCAACATTCAGATCAATCAGCAAGTGCTTAGACGATACTGATAAGATAGATCACAGCTTTGCCGCTGTCGAATTTTCATGCAATGCACCTTGAAGAACCTAGTTTCCTATTGGTTAAGAAATAGGAAATGTTCTCCATTATATTTAAAAAATAAATCAATTGTATAAATGTTACATTGGCTTGCGGTCAATCCTTTTTTTTTTTTTTTTGAGCTGCATCTTTTCAGTTATCTGGAAAATACAAGTTTATCGGCATGTTCATCTGGCAGAAATCTAATGAGCATTTTTTGATCTAATGGCCTTTGGAAAAGGGAACAAATAATGCTAGATTATTGAGTAAGTGAGTAAGAAGCCCATTAGTAATTAATGTAACAACGGGAACCTGTGGTGGGAGTCCACAGACACATTTAGAGGAAAACTGGCAATTTTATGAAAATATGTTTGAGTGTGACATATTTGAGATTATACATGGTCATATCTTTTTGTTTTAAGCACTTTTTATTGTAACATGTTTTATAACTACGATGTCCTCTTTAAAAAATGTCAATCTAATGAAACTGCGAGGCAAGATGTGATAATTCAGTGAAATGGGCAAAATTAGCGCAGGTTTTAGGGTGGTTACTTGACTTTTTTTGGTTCCATTTATATTTGTGAAGGCCAAATATGTTTAATAATGTGTCTCGTTGTTTAACCATATTTTTCTTACTTTCCAGTTGTTTTTGTTTTACCATGGTTAATTACTTTACTTGGATTGAAGGCTCATATGTGTTTAACGTTTAATGATACTTTAAGCAGACAAGATGTGATTGTTCTTTTGCCTTTTGAAAGCAGATATCTTACGTATGAATTAAAGCGCTTTTTCTATGTATGTGTATATACACAGTAACCAGCCACCTTCTCAACCCCTGCAGAAATCAAATGATGAGGCCCATTAAACTGCCTGTCATCTTCAAGGCAGCTTGATCAACATGATCATGTGAGAATAGGCGTTTTTTCATTTGATTTAGATCAGCAGCATTAAAGCAAAAGCATACCAATGGGAGAAAGAGGGAGAAGGCATATTTCTTTAATTTATCTGTGCAATATATATGGGATGCGCAGAGTTATCTGTTTCAGTTTAATATCCGTTAAATTGTTGTATATACTTCGATTTTCTGTGCAATATTTTTGTAGGATATGGAGCCGATAGCCAGTAAGGGATTTGTTATGGAAAAAGCCCCGGTGTAGGTAAACAATTAGGTCAGGCTTTTGATCTTAGATTAGCACGCATGGAGAAGTTCATACCGAGGGCTCAGAAATGTTTCGCTAGAATGTTTCCGTTAAAATAGACAAAAGCTAACTGCCGGGTCAATAGCAACTGTATCTTATCGTTGTGTTCATTGAGTTCTTGGAACACAAGCACAGAAGAGAATGGAACGTTCAAAATATGACAAAGAAGAAACAAAAGTGCTTAAATAAAAAGTTGATAATCCGTTGATAGTTTTATGTTCACGCAATAGCAACAGAGTTTAGAAATGCCATCTCAGACTCGTTGGTCTGCGCTCCAACCTCGTATTTTAAACCCCTTGTTTTTGGTTGGTCACCAAAGGAAACGTTACTACTGCAGTACATGTGCTGCCATCAGTCTGGTAATATAACGTAAACAACTTTAAGAGGAGATAAGTTTATTAAAATATAGATTTTTTTTTTTGGTCTGATCCAACTGCTGTTTTGCTGCCGCTGCTGCCGTTGTAACTATGTGCTTTTCAGACCCTGTTATCACATGCTCCTAATTGGTCTTCTCCCTCCTCCCCATGTTTCTAACTGCACTAACAGTGTCTGCGTTGGCTTTCTGCAGATGAGATGTATTTCTTTTTTCCGTTCAGTTTTCTTGTGTGAGGGATGCTGTACACAGTTCTGCGGATGGTTCGTGTGATGAAGTGCTATTGTACGTAGACTAAATAAACATGCTCACTTTAAAATGGTCTTGATCTGTTTCTTTTTTCCCTTCTTTTTATTTTTGAATGAATTACAACTGGCATGTGAGAAATCACTCTTTACAAGGATTCAACCTTTTGGACCATGTTATAATTTACCTTCAAAGGAACTGCGACTTTGTAGGCAACAAGGTCTTTTTGAACGCTGGGGGGTTATGGCAATGGTCCTAAGAGTGGGGGACGTTGGTCGAGCATCTGCTAAGTAATTGGACTCCGCTGGTGAGATGGACAATATGATTACAGAGTATCTGCTCCTACATGAGAGATTTAGTGACACGTTTTCCCCATCATAGAACCACTCCTCGTTCTTTTAGCTCCTCGACCAAGATCAAGACATCATTGTCATCCACGAGCGAAAAATATAGTGATATATTGTTGGGCAGTATATCAGTATATATATATATATATATATATATATATATATATATATATATATATATATATATATATATAATTATTAGAATGGCTTTCAACTATACACATTTTATTTATAGGCATTATTGTATTAAGATAAATATAAAGTAAAATCCATGGACCACACATAGGTTTATGTTTGAAATACAGATGCCAGTGTTACACTAATGACATTGGTTGCTTATTGCTTAGCCAAAAAATCATCATATTATGCAATTATGTGACCCAAACTGAACCCTGTCATTTAATGTCATAAGAGTGCTGATTTCAGATCTTTCTACTCCTTGGGATAATTTCATTTGAATCACTGTCACAATTTACACAGCTCTGTAGTTGCGTAATGACATATTTCATACAACTGTTTTTTGGTTAGAGTATACAACATTTAATTTTGGATATGCCATCCCCACTGAGTATGAACATATATTACACAATCAGCACAGTGCACATAAAACCACCAGGACACCAGCCCAGAATATAAAATATCAACATTTTCTTTTCTTCGTTTTATACCAGGCGTAGTTTTTGTTTTTACACACACAAAAAAAACAATGGCATACATGTCAAAAGCCATACACACCAACAAAAGCAAACACATACATTATTTTTTTGCATGTGCGCTGTATTTATCAGATTATCAAAAGAAGAGCAATTTAAAAATAATAATTTATGTACCATTAATTTAACTATCATGATCCATCAATGACATATTGGAAAATAATAACAAATACCAGTCTAATATAAAGGGAGAGGGGGCCCTTTGTAAGTATGTCACTTTCGAGTGACTTTTGTGCCAACTTTAGCCACCACCACAAAGAACAGTGGGTACAGCGTCAACAATGGGTTCTGTGTGTTTTGATATTGGTGGCTACAGTTAGCAGATGAGGCTAAAACGAACCCTGGATTACCAGGGTTATTGATTACCTTACCAAAAACACTTCATAGGGCATAATACCCTCCGATCAATTATAACTATATATCCCAAATTTTCTGCTTTTTGCATCATATTACAAAATAATTAATAACCTATTTCTGGTTTTTAAAAAAGTATATAGTCTAGCAACAGTGTATGCAACTAAACATATCTCAACGAAACAAGTTTTACATTTCCTATATATTTGAGTGATTGCCAGATACCAGGTTTGATTAAACAGCTGGTCCAACATTGACTTGTAATCTTACAAATGCCTTACAAAATGGCACAATAGTCTCCGGTAAGTAGCAGTTTTCATTAGTTCACAGTGGTTTTGACAAACAGCAGAATTGGTTAATGAACAATATTTCCTTTCTCTTCTGGTTATATCGAAATGGAGTTGGGATGACGGTTCGATTAAAGATCCATCTTTAAACTTATGGTACCAATAAATATCCAAATGCCTTTCATTGTTGGTCCTTAACGTTTTTTGAGCCTATCTTTGGGAGAAACGTTTAGCAAATCATATCCTAACTGGTGGCCCGCGTAACAAATATGTTTGTACTTGAATGAACTCAAAGAAAATTCCAACTGCCACTATGGAAGGGCCTATGAAAGCAAAAAGTAGTGGCTATTTTAGGTGTAAAATTACATAACAAGAAACAAATATATTGTCATTACATTTAGGGGAAGCCACAGATTTGCTGAGCTCCATCCTCAGGAAGTAATAGATGGTTAGACCCTGATAAAGTGCTTCATGTTTCATTTGAGTTCAGAGCCCTCCACACACAGATAGGTCCCCAAAGTAATTCTTAGTTTAAAATAAAATGTCTATTATAAATATAAACTATGGTTTTATATTCCTTTGTGTAGAGGGGGTTGGTAAGACTGAGGTTCGACTGAAACGTATCAATCAAGGGTTAGTGTGGAATTCCTTCAAATAAATATGAATAGTGACTAGAGTGTTTTCATTTGACTTTGACGTTGATATTTGGGCAATGTCGAATGCCGTTGCAATGCAGGAAGTTTGAGGACAGATTTTCAACTCTTGTTGTGTTAGGGAAATGGCATCCTGATACCATGCAGATTTTTCATGTAAAAAACATCATTTAGATTTGCAAAAAAATAAGTAAAAATGTCTTAAATAGTTGTCTTAAATTTACACAAGACATCACAGCACATCGTGTGTTGCTCAGTTACTCGAGCATGGGGCTCTTCTACGCCAAAGTTAGCGGTCAAGATTACCAGGGAGGCCGGCCAATCCTGCCAAAAGTCTACACGCTCACTGCACAGAGACCTTCCATCGAAAGATTCAGAAAATGTGTTACTCATGTTTATAATGGCACAGATTCATAAATGAAAGTAAAAATTACTATATTAATCATCCATATAGATTGGTAATCATTGGCACAAAGTTATTTGTAAGTAAGTGGACAAAGAGGTAAAACTTTTTTTTTCACAAAACTGATTTACTGATCTCTGATTTCAACTAAGGCAATGGGTTAAAATGTTGCAGTGTAAACTCATTCTTAGCTGTAGATGGATGACACATTGATAATATTTAAGAGACACATTTTACTCAGCAGCTTGACAGTAAAAATAACATGGACCAAACCAAGCTCCACTTTCAGAACTACAGTGAAAACCATTGCAATATGCCTTAGCAAAGAGTTGAATGTTAGCAAGCAGAGATTTTCAGATCAGACATAATTATCAGGTACGCGTTTTGCGTAAAGACACCTTGCCTTACACCTTTCCTTCTAAAACATCTACTAAATTTATCACTTAAAAAAAGCATATCTTTTGTCCTGAAAGATTACTCTTTTATGAAGTAACTAATCTTGCAAAATAGTAAAAGCCATGACCTGATTTATTTAATTATAAGGTGTCTAAAATCCCTCAATTGTCTGTGTGATAACACAAAGTAATTTCTGTGCTGTCTGTTTTGGATTAACATTATCAAAGTTCAAGTTTTGAACAGAGACAGCAAACGATTGGAAATGCACAAATTGTCCCTCTCGGTTGAAATAATCAATAAAGAACAAATAAAAAACACCCTCTCGCTACTGGCAGTGAAAGCCCTGATTTGAACCCACTTCCCATTAAATAAGGCCGTCGAATGGATGAAACCTCACTCAAGCGACGTTGTCACCAATGTGCTGTTGAGTACAACTTTGGTTTGCTCCAGTTGTATGTTCACGTTGACACGACAGAGACCCACCGTACAGCAGGACATTCACACACACACGACAAAAAAAAAAAAAAAAAAAACGACGTGGCTGTTTGGTTTCCTTAGTTTTTTTTTCTATGTTTTTTTCTTTTTTTTGTTACAACAAAATAGATCCTCTGAAGGGTTACCAGGGTTACCATACATGGCTGGTGTGCTATTCATCGTCATACTCAGGTTCCATGTCATCGCCCTGGTAATGTGTCCCCTGCGTGGAATACGACCTTGTCTTCATTGAGCAGTTGGAGTCCATCAATATAGCCTATGAGGAAAGTTCAAGTTCTTGAGAGTGGGATTTTGTCAAAACTCGATATAAATGGCACAACAAAGCATCAAAGGCCATTACATGTTAGTTATTAAAGATCAAAGCTCCTTGGATGAAAGCTCTATGTTGTATGGAGATTAAATAATTCCAAATAAAGTACCTCTTTGACATACAAAACATCTATGAAAGTACAATCATTTGTTTGTCACAGTACACGTTTAAGCTAAGATACGTCCACATCATTTAAAAAAATAATACCCTCTCATTCTCACACTCTCCCATCGAGCTTGAAACAATAAAACATTAGGCACACAATGGTCATGAAATACAGACAGGATGGGGAGACCAAACAAATGGAGACACCACAAAGTACGAACACAGATGGAGACTACATGCTGGAAGAAGCAGAGCGGAGGAAGAGCATGCTGCCCAATGGCAGCACGATTCCGTTTTTCCTTCTACTAAAGTTTGGGAAAAAATGGGAAGGCATGAACCACAAAAACGAACACTACAAAACAAAAAAAAGCGTACATAAATTTTTTTTCATACTGTACATGCGAACACACACACACACACACACACACACACACACACACACACACACACACACACACACACACACACACACGTGTTTGTATGGTGGTGTGTGGGAGTGTGCGTGTGTTTATATGTGATTTTATTTGGATGCTCGCGTTGTTTCCAGTGGCACGTACCATTTTCTCTTCCTGTCCTGGTGGATTCTTAAGGAAATAGCAGAGAGGAGCGAAGAGGATGTTCACTATCCCGATAATGGTCATCAGCCAAGGGAAACCGATGCTCTCAGCTATGGGACCCCCCACAGAGGGACCTATAGGTGGTTTAAGAAAGAAAAGCCTCCAATAACTTTTGGGGCTGGTCTCACTTATAAATAAAAAAAACCTGCACTCCTAGTTAGGCTTTTGAAAGCAAATTGAAAGGTATTCGGTTCGGTTATTTTTTTGTTATTGTTTTTTAATAGTCAATACAAAGAAAGAAGAAACTGTTTTCTGGAGTTTGTACAGTATTTCCCTGTGTGATGCTTACCGAATGCGAAACCCATGCAGAAAGCCACGTCAGCGATCGCATACACACTTCCATAGACGGACACGTGCCGAAGGTCAACCAAGTATCCCATTATAGGCATCATCGAGGAGTCCACCATACCTGCCAAAGGCAACATATAGCTAAAGCAGAGCTACATTTATCCATTTGAAGAATAAAAATAACCATTGCAATAATGGAGATAACATGCTCAACTTCCAACCAAAAAATTATCATTAGAAAATACAGTGTTCAGGGCCATTTACACAATACAACCGAGAAATAAAACACAAGTTAGTTTTTGCAGTTACCTAATATCTACAATGCATCAAAACAAGAGTATGTACTCATCTTCCTCTATTGACAGACATTAACCTTGTCATTATTATTTATAATGAACAGACTCACCAATGGCAAAGCCCACACCAAAGTTTGGAATTATGAGACCGTAAATATCCTTGGCAAAGGGAACCTTGGAAATATGTAAATTTGGAAAAGTTAACAAATCTGTACGACATCCACCGCAGTCATTAACCAAGACAATCTGAATTCAATGGAAGAAGAATGAATAGTTAAAAGCTGATCAATGGGTGCCTCCCCAACTTAAATATTCAGCTAAGTTTAAGTAGGCTAGGAATAGAGAGATGAGTACTGTGTAAGGGAAATTTTGGCATCCTCACGGATGTTCAAGCCTAAGCTGTTGTTCCAATGTGGGGGAAGGGTCAGACTGAAGACCCTGAAATTATCCATTACAATTGTTTGTTATTGTAAAGTATAACATTTGATGGGAAGAGCCGGTAATAAAAATACAGTGTATTTCTTTGTAGTCGCTCTTCAGCAAAGAAATAAAACATTGACTGAGGTTTAGCTCTTTGACTACTTTCAAAACTATGGAAAAACATTACAACTTCATATTAGCGTTTACCTTTCTATCAAACAGAAACGTATACATTTAATCGAGGAAAAATGTTGTCACCTAACCAACACTTAATACCAGCATTGGAATACATTACGTCACTGTTACAAGTTGCTTTTAGGGGACGATATCACCATAGTACTTACACAAATGATGCCGATATCACCATAGTACTTACACAAATGATGCCGATATCACCATAGTACTTACACAAATGATGCCGATATCACCATAGTACTTACACAAATGATGCCGATATCACCATAGTACTTACACAACTGATGCCGATATCACCATCGTACTTACACAAATGATGCCGATATCACCATCGTACTTACACAAATGATGCCGATATCACCATCGTACTTACACAAATGATGCCGATATCACCATCGTACTTACACAAATGATGCCGATATCACCATAGTACTTACACAAATGATGCCGATATCACCATAGTACTTACACAAATGATGCCGATATCACCATAGTACTTACACAAATGATGCCGATATCACCATAGTACTTACACAAATGATGCTTACACCTACAACAAACATCCCAATCAGAGCACACAGCCACCTGGGAAAGACAGAAAGGTACGCTCAATGGCTTGGTTTCATAATCTACCCGCCACCCTATCCTACGATTGTTATGTCCTGCATAAAAGTTATATCGAGAATAATAAACTAGTTACATCATGAATAATAGCAAACAAGGGAGTTGATTTGCCTATCGCAACAGTTATTTCCTGAAGGATTTCAGTTCTCCAGAAATAAACACACCAAATCCCAATATGTACACATGCAATAAGATATGTAAAACTAAACAAAAAATTCATTAGGAATGAACAATGTAATCACAACCATTACTTACTTACTTATTACAAACATAAACATAAAAACATTTGAGAATACTATCACACTGTGTGTCTCCCAAAGGTTCAATAAACATTCCTGCCAAAGGAATCTCATTTTGTTGCTTCTCAATAGCAGTGGAAACAGAAATCAATGCAAGACAGAGACAGACAGATAAGCAGAAGTAAAAAAAAGAAAAAAGAAAAAAAAGAAGATTAATATCCCTTCCTACCTCCCAATTCTAAGCGCCAGATAACCAAAGATGTTGGTTCCAATCAGGTAGGATATGGAGGCGGGCAGAAAGGCAACGCCTAGGAGGGGGGAAAGGACGCAAACAGCAGGGACAGGGTGGTAGTTAGGAGGACAGGGTGGATTGTTGATAAGCCTGCTATCCACTATCAGTGCTCATCATGCGAACGCACCACATCTTCCTTTGACTGAAATGAAGACTGGCGCTCTCCGCTCGCCTGCGGATGACACCCCAATATCCTGTCCTCTGCACACCCTCCCCCCCCCCCCCCTCTCTTTTCTGTCCCACCGATTGCAATTCCTCTATTCCTTATCTCATCCTCAGCTATCAGGTTCAGATCTAATAAACAATAGGCTGAAAAAAAAATAAACTAATAACAAAACTGTAGAAGTAGAAATTACTGTTTTAAGTACTGAGTGGCAAGAGTTCTAAAAGAAAGCGTGAATGATTTTTTATAATATCTAAAACATGTAATATTAACTTGAAACATACATACAGTAACGGTTAACCAATAATTGCTGTAAAACACATCAAGAGAAATGTTTCTAATAACTTTTAAATAAACTAATAGTAATTTGTATGTTAACCAAATAAAGTAGAACTTTGTGCTATCATGCACTTGTTTAACAGGTGCAAACTGTTAAGAAATTTATAAAATACCTAGCTGCCATTTTCTTGCACACATGGTCTCCATCATCCAGATGGGGAGTGCTGGTTCAAGCATGGCAATGGCCATATTTCCAAAACAAATGGAACCTGTAAAAGAGGATACCTTTGAAAATAGGGTAAGTGGACACTTTCGTCACGGCTACAAATAGGCAACTCCTGTGACTCTCTCCTGTGTGATTCTGAGTGATGTGATTAGACGGTCGAGGGACAGTCAGAGGGTGACGTGGGTCTTTGAACCCAGTAAAAGACGGGGACAGAGAGTGTACACAGTGTCTACCCCTAGCAAAACCTCCAGACGCAGTTAGTTGTCATCAGTGACACCCTCACATTCCTCCTATTGTCTCTTGTTGTTGATCTGTCCCTTGCTTTCTTTGTTGCATCTTCACCCCCCTCCCTTAGACACAACACCAAGTGTGAGTCTGACCTGGACTCTGAGGGGCCAGGTAATTGAAGTGTTGGGTGGGCTCACTGACATGCCCCCCCCCCCCCGCCGCCCCCGCCCCCACCCCCACCATCACCATCACCACTTCAGCCCCCTCTCTTTCTCTTCCTCTCTTTAACACACATAAACACACACACAGACACACACTGACACACAACCACCTGCACACACACGCACACACACACACACACACACACACACACACACACACACACACACACACACACACACACAAGCCCCTGCACAATCTACTCACATTCTCCATTCTGTTGCAGAATTGACCCCTTTTAACATGCAGCACTCACATCATCACAACACTCTCCCGAGCCATAATAGTGTCCTTAACCCAGAAATCAATCCGGAGGCTTTGTGTTGGTCTGTCCCTGCCTTTACTTAGCTCAGCAGACTAACACAGCAACAGCAACATAAAAGTGCAATTTGGGATAACATCTGAGTCTATATTTCAATCCTACTTCTTTGTTTAATTTGACTGAAACCTACAATGGGCCACCGTATTTGCTACAAAATACAGTAAACAGTAAATATGTTTATATGTTTTAATTGAGGATTTTTTTTCCCTTACCTGCAGCAATGAGAATGTATGGGTCCTTCATAAGAGTCAATAGTGGAGTTCCTTTTTGGCTCTGCATAAAAGAGAGGCACGCAACATTTTGTACAATGTTGTCATCAAACACAAGCTTTCTGTAGATCCAAGTGGTGTGTTTGGAGGTAGAACTGCCATTACCCATTTCAAAATAGTGACAGAAAGAAAGGGCCTTAGCCTTATCTGATCTCCTGATATTTTGCTACAGTTATTGCTTTTTTTAAAATATAAAATATGAAAAAGCGGCAAGATTTGGCTGGTTCCTAATATGTTATGCAATTAATACGCTATGCACCTTTGGTCAACTTGGCTCTTGACAATATAGACATCTGCAGGATATGTACATACAGGAGTCAATACTTATGTGCAAACAATGTTAAATGTCTTCCTCAGAATTAACCTCAATACTTAAAGGAACAACGTATAATCCTCAAATGTGTTCCTAACACAGCTTCCCTCCTTTAACTGCAGCCAATCGTCCAAACTGAGACAAATTGACAATTATCCTGCCCTCACTCTAGTCTGGGAACATTCTGAATCGTTCCATTGCTTTAGCTTCGGTAGCCGTGGAGACCGATTCCCATCAGCCCCATGGATCAAAGTCAAAAGAGACAGCGATAGGAATCTTTGTCTCGGACACACGTCCCCTCTGATTGGACGAGGAGCCGGTCATTGCTCAGAGTCGTCTGTAAACTGAGACTTGCATATAGAACAGGACAGGGGTGTCACACGGCCACAAGAAACCTCCTAATTATTAAGCACTATTACAGCCCTTATTACTCATTATTGCAGTTGTAATTATTTGCTCTTTAGGAGAAAACATAAAAGACGATTTGGTGTCCAATGTATTTGCTGTGGACATCAGGGGATAACGCTTCTCAAATCTAATGGTTTTGACTATTACATTAAGTCATAATTGGCTAATATCCATACTTTTTCTACAGCCCAAACACAATGTAAATATATCTATGTGTTGTAGATCAAAGCTTACTTCATCAGTGAAGGAAGTTCAAAACTGACATTGCTGTAAACGAGTATTGGAGTCTACTGTGATTTGAGCTGTAGTACAGATGCACCAGGCCACTGAAAATATACCATGAACAGTGTCAGCAGCAATAATGAATCAGATTCAAACCAACACACGTATTAATAGACATAACTAAAAATAAACTACAAATAAACGATGTATATTTAAAAGCCAGTTACCTCTGGTTCCACCTTGGATGGATGGAAAATGAAGAGTTGAAGTGCTGTATGGACACACGACAGAGACCACTCAGACGTTGTTTTCATTGTCGAAATCAAAGACCGTAGAGAATAAAACAGCATGGCGCGTTTACATGACCACTCTACTTTACCTCCGTCGAACACGGCGAGGACCGCCAGGATGAGGAACGGGGCTGTTTTTCCCACAAACTCATACATTATACTTCCAAACGGTGGACCCACTGTTGGGAAATACAGACAGTGGTATCAAGGAATTGGTCCAATAATTGAATCTCTAAATGTAAAATAAGTGTTCTTTATTTTGAAGTAGAGACTAATCATAATTATGTTTTTTATGAGAGAAACAGGGGTGTTGGTTCAGTAACTGGGGGGTCATTGTGTTAGGTCAAGCACACGTACCCAGCACTCCCATAGCAAGACCTCCCAGAGCCATCCCGATAGCTTTCCCTCTCTCCTCATCATTTGTGTACACAGTGGCTAGCATTCCCATTCCTGAAAACAGGAAAAGAGAAATTCACCATCACAACATCTTCTTCAAACGAATAATAATAAAAAAAAAAAAAAAAAAAAAAAAAAAAAATAATAATAATAATAATAATAAATAAATAGATATCAGAAAGTGTCAACAACAGTGAGCGTTTTGATTTCGGCCTGCGCAATGTAGATAGCATTTAATGTCCTTTCTGTAGGCCTCACTGTTGATAAAAAGAAGGTCAATACTCTCGAACAAAATGTTCTTGAAGAAAGTTCTGTTTGAAAGACTCCCACAGACAGATTTCTCTTTTGGTTGGAACGAAACAAAGTAGAATATGATTACTGTCCACTAAGAGGGAGCAGCGAATGAACATGCAAATTGAATACAGCGTAGACACATACAATCATCTTACCAGCCACTGAGGAACAGGAGGAGCCCACACCTTGCAGAGATCTGGCCAGAAACAGCAGGGCGTAGCTCGACGAGAAGGCGAACACTTAGACAACAACAATAGAAATTCAGACAAATAAAAAAAAGAGAGAAAATATTCATCACGAATCTGCCCTCTTTCCTCTTTACTTGCTCTGCGGTGACATAAGTGAGTAAGGGGGATAAACTTACTGATGGTTGACAGGAACATGATGCAGAAACCAGCGAACATGGGGATTTGGTATCCTATTCTAGAAAGACAGAATTCATATAAAACATCGGAGATATCAATCAGTATTTAGATATCAGTATTTTACCGTTTAATACATCCGCACCTTCAAATAAATTCTTTACCAAATGAAACAAAAATAAATACCTCAAAATGTGTCCTTCCACAAACAATCCTCACACCTAAATTAACCTCAACATAATAAAAGGTCTTTAAAATATCAAACGACCATCAGTCAAACGTCGAAAATAATTGCAAGCCTCCAAAAAATATCCTTGAGATTCAGTGTTAATAAACCCCCCAAAATATGTGGGTTAAAAGCGTGTCGTTTGACATTTGCAAGGCTAATAGCAGGAGAGCCCCACTCGTTTTTGTTCCATGTACCTGACATGCATGAATTCCCTTGTATTGTCCTCTGTCAGGCAGAAGGTGACTAACAGGAAATAATAGGATTCCATTCTGGGCTTCAATTACAGCGTATTTTGACGGCAGGGCCAAGACACTAAGTATTGGCTCTGATATGTCTGCCAATAGTGAGCATGGATGGAGCACAACACATCTCACTTTAACCTTTTGGATTCTAAAAGCACAGCCTTTTACTTAAACCTATTTTAAATTAGATCCTTCTACACTGTCAAACACGTGGTTCGGTTTTCATAAGTAATCTATACATGCAAACATACAATCAAACATACAACATACATGCAAACATACAAACATATAATAACATCCGGAATTATTAATGGAAAGCGTCAAACCTTTTTTGACCTGTATCCTGATACGGAATCAGATTGGAGTGCCAACGTTAACCACAAAACAGACATACAGCTCTATACAATGACGTTTGCCATCAAACGATGAAATATATATAAAAAAAAATGTATTTGATTTCCCTCCCCGTCACTTGATAAAAGGAGTCTGTTACTGCCCTTTTTCCCTCCAATTTACCAACATTTACAATGGATAGAAACTGAAATGTTATTCCATAATGACCTTTGACTTAATAAAGAGAGGCTGAGTCACCATTTTGGCTCTAGGCTAGCAGGAAGCCACGGTGACCCAGAAGCCACCCGTCACTGCTGTGGCTGTGAACTGAAGACTGAACTCTTACAGACGCACACGCTGTTCACATCCACCCCTATTTTTAAAAAGAAATCCCATGCACTCTTATACACAATATTCATTCATAAAACACGCCTAAGCCCCAGGATGAGGACAGAATAACGGTGACTCGGTTAACTAAGCCAATCATTACGCAACAAAATAACCGGAACAAATAAACATGGCAAATTTGTGGATGGAGATAACTGAGCCAGGTCTGACTGCTAAGCTGAACCTTAATGTAAAGTGAAAAGCCTCCAAAAGCTCCAACAGATAAGCTAGTATACAAATTACAAAATTCTTCCGTACTACAAAGGCAGCCACAAATACACGTTGTAAAACATTATTAACCCTGATAATTTGCTTGTTGGCACCATAAGCAGTTTAAAGCATGCATGCAATACATACACACATAAAAGGTTATTTGAAAAGAGTTTGGGACATCACACACCTACACACGTTACAGTACACGGTGGTATGTATGGTGTCACTGAGCAGCCCTATCAACATCATTCTGAATCTGACTCCATTAAAAAAAGCATGATCACTGACCTGTTGGTGAGTGGCCCAATGAAGGGATTAATCAGCAGCTGTACGGTGGCTTTGGAGGCAAACAGCACTCCCACTTTGACATTTTCCTTGAGCAGTCGTTCGCTGGCTTTGGGGCATTCTAAATCGGAAGCGTTCCCAGGGAAAAGGGCTGTGGTCTGGGGAGGGAGAGTGCTCTGATCCGGCGGTCTGGAAGACGGGTCAGCGGGGCCTCCACTGGTCACCAGGACCGAGTGGTCATACAGGGACACGATGGTCTGGAAGGATCCGGACCGGTTGTTTGTCGAGAGGGTGTTGTTATTCGCCATGCTGTCTGCCGCCTCATCGATTGTGTAGAGGTAGCTGGGAATAATCGGAACTGACATGGAATAAAAGAGATGATTCATTGACATTCATGCAATATGACACACAACATCTGATAGGGACTACCAGAGACACATGCATGACATGTCAGGTTTGAGTGACATTGTTGGATCAGGCTTGATAATGTGAGCGAATGGGGCATATCAAATCATAATATACCTTCTTTGTTTTATCTGGAGATTGTTTGTGTTATAGACTTGTCATGTAATTTGCTCATACTTGCTTCATCATAAGAGTGGTGTTGTTAAGGATGAAAGCTACAGAAATAAAACTGTACATTTGTGTACACAATGCGCATCTGTGGGTTATGGACGTGTCCCTTAGACCGGTGCTGGGCTGAGGGCACAATCTCGAACCCCAAATCAACAGTTAAACGCCCATCAGTGTCATGTAGAATCTAATTCCACCAGGAGATTTATGTGCTGACAGCATTGGTGCTTCCACGGAAAACGATGTTTAAAGAGGCTAAAGTAAATAGCTAAGCTTAGCTTGAACAATCGAACAGGAGTATGACCTTAAGCGCAAAGTGCGTTAACATGGTCGTGTATGATCATGAAATTGGATAAATATGTATTGTTTATCTTTATTTTCTCACAATGAGTGATTGGATAGACTAGGTTGTTCTTTTCAAGTGAAAAGGAAAATCATTAAGCTTTTTTCATATTTTTCACCAACACTGATACATGGACTGGAACCATGCATTTTAATGCATGTAATAATAAAGAAAATAAGTAAAATAATGTAGGCTATAAGATTAATCTTAATCTTAATCTTAAATCAATGTAACTAACAGGTAATACAAATATGTACTAAACAACAGAACACATAACATGCAAGGCTATACATCTATTACAATATTGGCATCAATTGAGCTTCAGATAAATCTTATAAATAAACTGTTAATATAGGCCTATACAATTTGTTTTCCGGTTAAAAAAGGTTATATTTAGCGGGACATTTTCGTTGATCAATGCAAACTGCAATCGAACGGGCGTCCAATCAGATTTCACACATATAATCTAACAGGTGTTAGATTGATATTTGCACCTACCGACCACAGTCAGAAGCATATTATCCAAAAGCAAAGCGATGAAAACGATTACCAAGATCAGTTTTCGAGACTGTCTCTCTTCTCTCAGCCATGTCAGTAAGTTAAATTGTCTGAGGGTGTCTAATCTTCCCATTATTAGGTCCGCAAAAAACTAAAGTGACCAAATAAATCGTCCTTGCAAAACAAATAGGATAGATCCACCTGTTAAAAAGATAAACGTGAAATTAGTAAACTTGATTAGAATATAGCCTACTAAAATTGTTTTTAGAGCTACCTAAACTAAGCATGAATTGAGGTATTGGACTTAATGTATAAAACAATAGTCACATGAACAAAAAATTTGCTTGTAGATGTATTTCTATAAAGAACATTTTCTGTCACTAGTGACTATATTTCACAGTAACAGACCAACCAAACTGCTACATAACTTGATATAAGCTAGCACACATTTAATATAATAACAATTATTAATTCTTACCTTACAAAGCACATAAGCACATCCCTTAAGCTGATCCAACGGGGGAAAAGGAGCGACAGTAGCGGAGCGTTTGAGTTAGCCTACTTGACCGATCTTTGACGTCACTCAACCTTTATCTGTAGCCTCACTTCGGCTGCATCGGGGCATCAGCAGCACGTGCATCCTAACAACGGGTTCATTAACATAAAACAATAATAGAAGTTGCATTGCAGAAAGCTATTCTAGCCTATAGTATTTATTTTTATTATTTTTAAGAAGTCTTCGTCTGTCCCAAGGACCTGCAGACCCAGGCAGGAAATTGTTATGATTTTCTTTGTTTGTGAATGACACCAACAGCTTCATATAACGTCTCAGCCAATATTTACATATGGGGTCAAAATAGGTTCTAGATCGGCTGTTTTATGGGTCCCGAATGGGTTTTTCTGAGAGTTCCACGGAGCACCTTTATGTGTTTGCACAAATGGGTCATGAGTGGGTTGTAACCAGGCTAGTAATGGGTCCAAGCTAAACTACCTATTTTGAGCCTTTGTAACTTTTCCCCTTAAGTGACCCACCCAGTACCCTGAGTTACCCACACGGGTGTACCTGTGTGTGGCCCAGTTGGTTAACACAAGGTCCCACATGAAATGCCTGTATTGAGCCCATGTCCACTTCATACCTACGAAGCCCAGGCAAATTCCATATGGCTGGGTATGTTGGCTGGGATATTGTTTATTTGGGGCAGAATGAAAGAGTGACGTCCACCGACATCTTCTACTAGCCTTGCATCTGTTTAATTCCAAAGCTTTCGAGTGTATTTGAGGGAGCATCAGATTGAACTGAGCCAATGTGTCACTGGCAATGTAATTGGTAATTTGTTCGGCACAAGGAGAATATTTTCAACCTAATATTTCCAATTTATTTATCCAAAATCTGATGTGAGCTGCTACTGTAAGCAAGGGGCGATGCAAAGAAAAGCTGTGTGGTGTGCCAGAACGTGATGATGACTTTGGGACGTCAGACATAAACACGTTGAGAAATGTGTGTCACTGTATTGGGAGTCCTAAGTGAAAAACGACTACACTAACTGTGCCTTCAGGGCATGTAAACGTTGAAGAAGCCATTGTGCAAAGGAACATGCTCATTGGTGCAGACGGAACATCCCTATACCCCCATGACAGAGAATGGGGGAAACATAAGGTGAGATAAATGTTCCTTTAAGGTGTTTAAGAGAAGGACCCTGTGTTGTAGTGTAACTGTGTCAGCACCACTGGGGGTGTAAACTGTCTCTGTGAAAACATGGGACTGAGGTGATCTCAGTTAAAGAGGTGATGGTAAAACGAAAACTGGGAGAGTTAGAAACCCAGAATGTTGTGTTACCTCTACATCTTCTCAACGTATTAGAATTCTCACTTAAACCCAAAGCTATTTCATTATTAATTTATTGTTCTTTTTGTTTTTGTTTTGTTTTTACCATGAAAACTGACCATGGTTAGTAATCTAGCCCATCTAACAACCTTGACAGTGTCAAACACTAAAATTAAACTGTCATACCACACGCCAATTTAAATGAATAAAAAAAAGAACTCGTAATAACACATCACAACTTTATTTAGCATTTTACACAATTTTTTCTAGTGCATTTAATAGTAGCTAACATTACTGCTCTCCATTCAACAAACTTCCTTATTTAGGACGAGACAGCATGGGAGAAGACCAGCTATTAAAAACCGTTTGAGAACATGAACAAAGGCCTAATAATGTTAGTCGTATCTTTACTGTAGGATAACCACCACTCTCCACAGTGGTCACCAAGCCATTTCCTTTCTTTTGTCTTTTTGAATTTTTTTTGTACTTTACATTCAATTTCCCCTTTCTTTTAAAGCTAGTATCGAAAGAAGTCACGATGACCCAAGATCTGAGGCAAATATTCACCTATAAAAGGTATTGTGCCTTAACCTTTGTGTCTGGAAAGGCCAAACTGTTTCGAATGACAAAAGCGGCCAGTGACAGTACACTTACAGTCTCATTGAGACTCAGTTACATACAAACATATCAACCTGCAGGATGATTATCAGTGTGAAACGTGACTAGCGGCAATAGGATCATGATCAACAAACAACTTCCTCTCCCTCTGCAGGCCTTTTGGGGTAGCAGACAAAACAGCACAGTTAGGCTGAAGTAGTACAAAAACACAATGTGCACAATAGAAACATCCAAAAGCAAAGTATAAAGATCAAATAAAAACACAATGTGTACCATAGAAACATCAAAAAGCAAAGTGCAAAAAATCAAATAAAAGCAAAACCTTAGATGACATTAATATCAGAAAACTAAGATTCCTAAAAAAATTGAATTTGAATGTTCCACAGGTGTAACGGCAAAATGCACAAGCTCTTCATGTCCAAACCTTGTCTATACACCTATAACCCAAGTAGTGAGTGTACATGCTTGCACCTACAAAATCACATCAGAAAAAAATAAATAAAGTAAAGTGTAGTGACTGACTCTATAAAAGCTCTAATAGCGCCATCTTGTGTTATACCCAGTTGCCTACACGCTTCAACCCATTCAATTATTCAATTGCTGTTGTGAAACACTGGAGGTGTAGATAGAAAATACCTTTATCCTGTGCTGTGAACTCTTCATGCCAAGACTGCATGGAAATGAAATGTCATGCCTGTCAAAATTGAAGGCACCATGTCTTTTTTTTATGGTGTCAAAACAGTCAATGATTGCAAATGAACCAAAGCCTTTCACTTTGCATACATCAACTCATTGTGATTACTTTGCAGACTAACTAATTGGAATTGTGTTTACTGACATGGCTGTGAAAAGAGAGACATGAATAAAAAACATTTTCTCCTTGAACACTGGCGGGCTTGTTAGAAGGTAAGGTACAAATATGCTTACACCCCTCTAGCTGTCAAAGCTTTCATTACGTCATTACGTGTGGTAAACAAATATAAGCCTCTCTAGCGTTAGAAGCCAAAAATGTAAATTTATTATAATTGAAGGAGCATAGCTGAAGTCTACAGAAAAAAACGTTAAGTGTGATTTTTATTTCCAGCTTTGCCATGTTTTCTAATTATATTTTGTCTGCAAACACGTAAAAATAATACATCATGTACAGGTGATATGCAACCCTCAGATCCAACATATATATATATATTGTTTATATTATGTTTAATCAATAATTAAAAATTGTTTTCTTTTAAAGTAGAAATGGTGGAGAACCATTTGTGCGATTATAAAATGCAACAAATACATCCAAAGACATAACATGTTTGTGACAATGTTTAAAGGTTGCACATGCTAATCTGCACATTCTATTTCTGTATATTGCTTGATAAAAAATATACAGAAGTTCAATAGGCACATTTGTAACATTCAAAAATTGTAATTTAAAGTAAATAAGTTGTACATGTGGCAGAATATTAAAAGTCATAATGCAGTAGTACACAATTCAGTGATTCACAACTGTCATCTCAAAAGGGCTTAAATTTGAGCCACATGCACTATTTTCCCTTTGCTCATGCTAGCAACAAGAGTCCCACGGCAGGACCTGAAACTTTGAATTTCCACCTAAAACACACGTTCCAAGGTAGATCTAACTCCTTATCTCGCACATCTAAATCCAACTAGATCCTCTAGCAAAAAAAGGCCAAGTGTAATCTCTGTTTTTTCACTTCTCTATTTCATAGGTGTTTCCCCTGCTGATGAAGCGCATGCATTGGCGGTAGCAGGTGACAATGCGAGACTGGCCCAACTTGAAGGACATGGACATGATGGCCATGCCGGTGATGATGAAGACTGAGATGAGCATGAAGTACTTCGGGTGCTTGGGCACGATGTCGCCAAAGCCGATGGTGGTGAGCGTGATGAAGCAAAAGTAGTACGGGTCAAACTTTTCAAACTCCGTCTCCCAAATGGGCAGGATGAGGCCGCCTAACACGATGTAGGCCACCACCACCACGAGAATCAGCAGGATAGGAACATCCAGCTGGTCCATGGTGTTTCCTATCCCGTCGAATTCCATAAAGGTGTACGCCTCGGAGAGAGGGGCCATTTGATCCAACGCTGGGCAGGAGAGGGTTCTCGCCATTGAAGCCCGCTTTGCCAGGTGGTCTCGAGCAATAATCCGGTCAAAGATCTCCGTGTTGGTGCGCAAGTTGCTTACCTTTCGTTTCACAGATGCCTGGCTAGTGAGGACTTGCCGGATGTCCATGGGTTCGCGGACAGCTACCTCATGGCTGGCTACAAAGGTGGTGCCACGGGTTTGGTCCCCCAGCTTTTGATGGGCCTTTTGAGGGGACCAGGTACGGTAGAAGAGCTTTCGACAGAGGAGGTGGAAGTTTGTGTAGGCCTTGGAAAGCAGCACAGCCAAGATGTCACCCACGTCGGAGATGACTAGCAGCATTAGAGGAATGCCCACCATGGCATACAGGACACATACTAGTTTACCAGTCAGAGTCACTGGGTAGATCTCTCCATAACCTGTAACACAAACAACACAAGGGTCAATTAAATTCCTTTCAATTCATTGGGGCTTTGTTGGTATAACATTACAAATACAATATGCAATCAAAAATAACAACTATTCATAGTGTCAATGTATTAATTTCAGCCATTCTACAGTTTTAAACATCAGTGTAATACAATGTGTATAAATACAGATTACGATGCTTTTTATTTGAAATCGTTACTGCCCTCTGCTGGTCAGTTTATGGTACAATCTCTTATGACAGCGTTTTCAGTGGTAAAACCCTATGGCGTTTTCCAATGTTGCCATTTGGTCTTCCTGCTAAAATTGATTATCAATCCACTCTGAACACCTATACCAGTGCTAATGTGTAGAACAATAAGATACATAGGAGTGTCAGACACGTGCAATGAAAAAGGAATGTATTTGACTCCAAAGCATGTTATTCTATCGCCTGATATAGCGTAAATTAAAAAAATGAACAATGTATTTGCATACCACACCTATAGTAGCTGGCAAGTTACTGATAGCCATAAACATAGGCATACAGTAGATAGGCAATTTGAATGAGCACAGGTCAAAAATGGCTCAGCAATAATGAGCTTTCAGCTGTCGGTGTCGCTCTGCTTAACAGTGGAAAAACTGTTGAGTTTTCATTCAATTAGACATTTCTCCACGGCACTGATTAGTTTTGTGCAAATTTGGTTCGTTTTGTTTACTTATGTTGATTTACGGTAGATGCAATTTACCAAAAATACATAAACTACCCACAAGTATGTAAAGTAAGTCACTTAGGATGAAAGCATCTACCAAATTACTCATTAGCTATTTATATTATACAATATTATTTATGCTGCGGTTGCAGATACATGTAATACCTCGTCAAACCTCTTAACATCTAATAAGCTTTATGCGGTGATGCCGCTTGTTCTCAGAGAGGCTTTTCTCTACATGATCTGTGGCGTTCCCACAGACAACTGAGCCATTAGCAATTAGCTATTAGTGTTTTTTAACCACCCCAGTTATCATCATGCAGCATCTTTTCAAGCGACTTCCGAGCGTGTTGCCATCGGACCACCGATAAATGCATCTCTATACGCATCGAACAACACAACGATAATGCAGGCTTCCAGCACTGCACACATTCTTTCAGTGCAGAAAGAACATAAAAAAGTAATCTTAGTGACATCATCCTTAAGTCTCTCCTCACAACACTTGCTGTCAAAGAAAACTCGGAAGAAAAAGTATGAGCTTTTTTTTGGTGGTAAATTCTTTTCAAATGAAAGCATGTTTGGACATTCTTTGGTTGTGTAGGAGTTTACTCAATATAAATGGATTGATATATCACCATCTAACCATCTAATCATAATGTCTACGTTTTAATCCAGGGTTTCATGTCCATAGGTGAGATATTTAATATTTACTATGTATTTAGAGTCACATTGTTTCTTTGTAGTTATATCCTTCACACAAACACTCATCAACTGCCTGCTATTTCATCAAATTGCAGAAACGTTTTAAAGCAAACTCATGTCGATCTCATCATACTATGGTTATCAAAAGGGTCCAAGCAAACTACCATGCCCCCTGAATGGTCATTATCAAGACTAGAGTAAACTGTACTGAAGCAACTCTTTTCTCATATAACACACCAGGGCACTAGTAGGCTTAGGGCTAGCCCTTCATCATCATCATCATCATCATCGTCATCCGCTTTGTCCGGGGTCGGGTCGCGGAGGTAGCAGTTCAAGCAGGGCATCCCAAACTTCCCTTTCCCGGGCCACATTAACCAGCTCTGACTGGGGGATTCCAAGGCGTTCCCAGGCCAGTGTGGAGATATAATCCCTCCACCTGGTCCTAGGTCTGCCCCGCGGCCTCCGCCCAGCTGGACGTGCCTGGAACACGTCCCTAGGGAGGCGGCCAGGTGGCATCCTTACTAGATGCCCGAACCACCTCAACTGGCTCCTTTCTACGCAAAGAAGCAGCGGCTCTACTCTGGCTGAACTTCTCACCCTATCCCTAAGGGAGATGCCAGCCACCCTCCAGAGGAAACTCATTTCCGCCGCTTGTATCCGCGATCTCGTTCTTTCGGTCATGACCCACCCTTCAGCTAGCCCTTCAGCTGTTCTATTTTGTAAGAACTACGCTGTTTACTTACCAAACCGTAGTTTCTGTTTCTTTACAATATATTTATTTTCTAAATACCAAGTGTCTTAGGTTTGTTAGCAAACAGCTTGTGCCATTAGGTGAGTTTGTTTGTGATAGGCCGAGCAGCAGGGCCTCTTATGTTTATAGCCTGGTAACATCCATACAGTTATTGAGCAGATCACACAGCCATCAGGACCAAAGTACAACAAAATGATAGCAGACACAAGGAAATATCTGCGACAGACCACATGTCTAACGTTCATAAAGCAAACATTTATACAGTCATCTACAAAGGAAGCATAATGCTGGTGTCAAGTCTGGTGCCTATACCTGTCCAAGGCCTAGTTCCTCAGGACATATTAAATGGTTGCATCTATTTGTCATGGGCAAGCGGCTGACACCATTATTTACAAAACATCTTGCTTCATTTTGTCAGTGGTAGATGTGGCCCATAGATTTTTTGGCTACACTCTGGTATATCATTGAAGTTCCTTGTGTAACAGTGCGAATAGGTTAGGGTTAAATTCCTGCATAAATGGGTATAGGGTCTGTGGTTTGGTTGGTAAAATCCCTCCCCACAACGTGTAGTGCTATGAATTTGGGAATCTTGGGTAATCCACAGCAGAGATGTGAATTGCTGTGGGTAAATTGAATAATCCGCCGGCAAAGTTATTAAATGAGCCTACGTTTGGTTTTATGTTATATGTTTGTATTAAATGCATTGTCTGTAAGCAGTTTAGCGCTACATAAGCCATGCATTCGAACTTTAGAAGCAACATTATCGAATTTCTGTTTCCACAAGCGTTTTGGCTAATTGGCTAATGTGACGCATTTTCTTTAGGTGGGCTATATTGAGTGTTGACCATTGACCAATCTACATGTTGTACCCTACCGTTGCAGGTAAATGGTTTATAGATGTATTCTATAAATATGTATTGTTATTTAAAAGGTTCTATGTGTTGTCTGTTAGAAATGGTTTACAATTGATTACATTTCTTACCTGTTGCTGTTATAGAATGTAAACATAGAATGGTAAACATAAATGTAAGTAGCCTACTGTTGATGTGATCAATAGAAATTGCCTTGTTTTCTAAGAGATAAATACTAAACCACTATACGATCACCAAATGTAATAATCTAATCAAGAATACATCAATATGGCTATTGTATTATCATCAGAGCAGAGATACGTGAACTGCTGTGGGAGGGCTGTATTGAGCGTTGACCATTGACAAATCTACATGTTGCACCCTATTGTTGCAGCGTTGCAGTTTGTGAATAAATTACTCAGTTGTCTTTTGAGGACCTCTCAAAGCTCTCTTTATGCAGAAGTAAAATCCATAATATCACAAATGTTTATCCAACTGCATCCGAATAATTGTATTGCCACCTACAAAGTAAGTGGGTTGGACTATATGGCTCTTGAGAAAGGATTCTGAGTGAGAAGCATTTTGTTGTTGCCATGGTCAGGTGATTCCTTAAATTATACTTCACTCACGATCTCCACAATAGTCACCATCTTAACTTTTTCAGTTTTAGCTCTAAAAATGAATTACATTTTTTTCAAAGTTGGGAAAAACAAATATAACTATTAAAGTTTTACTACATTTTGATAAATTACTTTGTTTATCGGGTCCTGTCAAGAAGTGCTGTACATTTGTCTTATAAATGGTTCATAAGATTATCTCTATGTTCCAGAATGTATATAACTTATTTCAGTTTTTCTGGTGAAATAATAAGTTGCCTTTGATTAATGTATACAAGGATAGCAGCAGTGTAATAGTGTTACAATGATGGCCTTTTTTGATGACTACATTCACACAGTTTTAAAACAAGCTCAAAACATAACATACCCACGGTTGTGAATACAGTGCAGCAGAAAAACATGGATCCAAAAAATGTCCACCTGCTTGGACTCTGAAGCCATATGGACTTGAAGCCCAATGTGATTTCGGTTTCTAGTGTTTGCACCAAATCCTCGCGCGTAACGGAGTTGTTATCTGGATGTGAAAGATGTACAAACTTTAATCATTTCAAACATATACTCCCATCATCGTCTCAAAAGCTTGCATCTAAATCTCGATTTCAATTCATCCTCTATAAAATATGTTTGGTCATATTACATTTTAGTTTTATTTTACTATCACAATCATTATAGGCCTACCATAGGCTATCAATTATCAGGACTATTGCGCACAGAACTGCCTCCTAGCCGATCGATTACATTGTTATATGTTGTGCTTAGTTTAGAGCTATGATTATAGGTCAACTTACTTGAGAGGTTCTGTATTGATGTCAGAACTCTTCCCAAAAACGTATGAAACTCCTCTTTAGTTGTCGATTCACTGCCTCCTTCAATAAAAGAGAACAGTAGAGCTCCCACAGCGGCATATCCGAACAGTGAAAGTATTAGAAATATGTGAGGAAATAGTTTCCAAAGTTTTTTTGCGCATTCGGACTTTCTTTTGGACTTTTCTTTCACTGCCATCGACATAATCGAACCTTTTATTAGTTATTTTATCTCCCGCGGAATAATTGTATTTTCAAGATGCACATACTGTAGTCGAGAGGAGCGTAAATGCTGCCGCACCCAGTGCCGCAGAATATAGCATGTGTGAGGTCGGTCGTCAAAGACAAAAGTCAATTATACCGCCCATCCTCTAGGCATAATCATTCTCTTTCAATCCATCCAACTCTTGATGCAATTATGCCCACACGCTTCAGTTAGTCGTTCTAAGCAACTTACAAATAATAACAAAATGTGACTTTTATTAGTTTTGCATCTGATTTTTAATTAAGGCTTTCCAACTATGCCACAATGTAATGCCAGCAGCTTTGCTACACATTGTAGCCTAGCCGCTTTGCCATTTGAAGCAAAGAGACTGAGTAATGCCTTTGAAGCCTTTCTATATATAGAGAACAATACACGCTAATGCTATTTCAAGGAAACAACTGTTCGCAATTAGGTGTAAAGTACAATGCAATGTAAACTACACTAAATCCAAAGGGAGTTCATCAATGTTCCCAAGGTCCTAGGTTCCTGGGGTCCTAAGTTGCCATGGTCCTAAGTTCCAAGGGTCCTATGTTTCCAGGATCTAGCGTTCTCATGGTCCTATGTTCAATTCCATGCTACGTTCCTTGAACATGCCCACACACACAAACAATCAGTCTGATTTTGTGAAATAAGTTAATATCTGTAATTAGGTTTGTGCATAATGTGGTTCCAATTACTGTAGATTCCCATGCTAACACACATTTCAGTCAAAGGCTACATTCCACTGGGGAAGAATGACCATCTACACTACATTATACCCTGATAGGCAGGATCTGATTACTGTAATGTGATTTTTATCTGACATCAGCATAAACAATTGTCAAATGTATTCACCAAAATGAAGATACGGCTCTACTGTAGCCTATAAAAAGTTAACAGTTAACAGTAAAACAACAAAAACAAAACAAAAAACATATCAGACAAAACATTGGGGTAAAAGTAAAATAAAAACCTGATAGACAGGATCTCGTTATTATATGATCGTATTTAAGCATCAGCATGAACAATAGTAAAATGTAAACACTAAAGCTAAGAAATGTCATACACTAGACCATGAACAACGTATAAACAGTCAACGGTCAAATAAGGAAAGTAATATTAAGCACGAACATGTCACCAGCCCTCACTAACACTGAAGCCTATCTCCAGCTTTAAATCCTCTGGAGAACATAGGGCCCTTATGACTCCAACATATGGTATAAAGTCAAAATGTATAGTTTCTAAAATGAAGCTATTTTCAACTGAATTTCTTAGGGAAACATAGGGCCAGGCTATACCCTTAGTTGCTGCAATGTAAAATGGGCAGGGCACCTTTTAAGCCTTGCTCAACAGCGGGTCCTCTGAATAGTTCCCCCTTAAAAATTCCTAAATGACTGCACTGTTTGCCAACACAAACACCTTTCCAGGGCGATATTTGGAGTCACTGTCCCAGAATCACTGCTCCCACTGTGTTTAGTTTATAAAGCACTTGGGCTCAACAGCCACCACTGCTCTTGCCTAGTAGCCTATAGGTGTTTTAAAACTAAGATGGGTGGCCTTTTTTTAAAACCTGTTGCCCTGACAACTCACTTGTCTGCTGAGTGTCAGTGTGGTAAACAATTTAGACGGTATAGTGAAGTTCAAACAAACAGTGATCTAGAGCCACGGTGTTAGTGTTCATGATTGTTGCTAGCCAACCGAAGATCTAGTGTTTATGCCAAAAAAGTAGAACTCACTGGAGAAATGTCCCTAGCCCTGCACAGTAATTAGTCTCAGAGTGACCTTTCGGAAGGGTCCAACTCTGCTTTAGTTTGCATTAGAGGTAAAGTGGCTCAAGATGGCTGTTGATGTTCCCGAGCTCCAAGTCCTGGTTTGGTTCACATCTCGTCGATAGTGTCAAACTGCGTTTATGTGTGCTAGACATTTTCAGCACTGCCGGGAACACAGGGCCTGTGGGTGAGGTGGTATAGGTCGTTTGATAACTGATGTTCTCTACTCCCCCTCTCAGTTTGCATTTTCTATCCATACAATACAGCCCCTAGCTTTTAGTAATTGCCCTGATGCTTTGTACAAAGTGATACGCTGCCACTTTACTGTACTTAAAAGCTTCTCCAAAGAGGTCTGTGCAAAATACATCCATTAGAAGTAGTTTTATTTGTTCATGTAATTTGACCCCATTCAGTGTAAAATCACTGCCTGTAACTCAGTGCCATTAAGATCATGTACTTCTAAATCCCAAGACAAAGCTTACACTAGGGGTGTGGAGATATTTTCCATGAAAGCACTCTGTGTCCTGCTCAATGCGTGACATTCAGATGTCTCATTTGGTCTGGGATGAAGGCCAAGCCTCTAATCATTCGAAATAAATCTGTGGCGAAAAGTACATATGTAAACATTGTCTATGAGGTAATATATTTAAATAATTGTGCTTTGCTTCTGGCTTATAAAAAACAGTGTTGGTATGACAGGCAATAACGTATTTTTTTATTTTACAATATGAAGTTCAGTTTTACATACTTACTGAAGCCAGGGCTGGAAAAAAACATCTATATATTTTTTTAAAACGCAACAGCCACACTTTCCTCGTTAGCTATTTGTTGATATATTGATGTATTTTTGATTGAAACCAGGTAGGTAACGCTCCAGAGAGTACTGAGCCATAGCTGTGGTTTATTCAATGGCAACTTTGCTGTTTAAATGTCTGTCAGTGTGGGAGAGAAAGCTTCTTCTCAAGGACCCTTCAAAGAGTTTCCCGATGACACTGGCCTATCCCAGGAAGCACGTCCCCATTGGCTCACTGTGGGCTTACTTGTGGGCAGTGTGGGCTTGGGCTACCCCACATAAAACACACATGGGTCCTGGGCGGCCTATCTCAAACTGGGCAATCACTTCGACTTATTCCCCAGACCTAGGCATTTCCTTTTTTTCGACATTATTTCTCCATACATTTTTGCCCGATTCTCTTTTGCCCAATTCTCTTGCATTCTCTTGCATCTCATTATCTACTGCATCTTTAACTAACCTTCTCCTTGAGCTTGTATCTGCTCATCTGATGCTTTAAACTCTATTAGCAGAATGGGAGCCATGGCAAGGCCTATGAACTGAACGTATCCTAAAAGAGGAAGAGCTCTTCAAAATGCTTCTTTACGAGCAATTAATAGTTTGATGCAAGGGTGGAAGGAGATGCTTTTGTTCTTTACAGTAGCATCCTTCAGAATTATTGATTCTTTACAAGAAATCAAAATATCAATGATGGTTACATCCGTCATTGTTAGTTGGAAGCAAGGGAATACATTGCCAAATTAAGCTCAAGGCAATCAGGTCACGCACAGGAATATGCACGGCCATTGAGCTTGAGAAACTTCAAATAATGTTGCCCCATCTAGTGGAAAAGAGTGGTTATTGCATGCATTTATTTTACCGTTGCAGAACTACCAGAAGATGTAAGGGTCGATTCCAGTCCATATTAAAGAAGGGTACTTCATGAAGGTTCCTCGCGCGAGTTGCCACTTTTGTGACGTTTTATTCGTCATCATCGAGTGGACACCTGATGGAGAGGCAGGGAGGCGAGGTGGGACTTAACTTTTCAAATTGGAACCGACTCGTCCTTCACCAGCAGAGGAAACCAAGAACAATGGAAAGTTTTACAGCAGTAGCATATGGCTTTTACTATCTTCAATTACTCCGAATAACCCATGGGAAGATTATGAGAAGAAGAAGACGTTGTAGTTATATTTGGTTAACTTTTGAATCCTCTCCGGGAACCATCACCTTATCGTGGTGGAGAGGTTTGTGTGTCCCTATGAACCTGGGGGCTGTGTTGTCTGGAACCTTGTGTTCCTGGTAGGGTCTCCCATGGCAAATTGGTCTCGGGGCCAGACTAAGAATGGTTAAAAAAACCCTCATGGAAAGAACAAAAAGAGAGGATGATACCCGGCCCGGAGGAAGCCTGGGGTCCCCTTCTGGAGCCAGGCCCAGGAGGAGGACCCATCAGCGAGCGCCTGGTGGCCGGGCTTGCCACGGAGCCCGGCCGGGCATAGCCAGAAAAAGCAACGTGGACAACACCAACATTTTTCCTTCACCGTCTCGTGGGCTCACCACCCGCGGGAAAAACCAAGGGGGTCAGGTGCGCTGCCAGAAAGGTGGCAGTGAAGGCAGAGGTTTTCGACGGATCGGACCTGGGTGGCAGAGGCTGGCTTTGGGGACGTGGAACGTCACCTCTCTGGGAGGGAAGGAGCCGGAGCTTGTGCGGGAGGTGGAGCGCTACCAGCTGGATCTGGTGGGGCTTACCTCTACGCACAGCCTCGGCTCTGGAACCTCACTCCTGGACAGGGGTTGGACTCTATTCTTCTCCAGAGTTCCCCAGGGTGTGAGGCGCAAGGCTGGTGTGGGGATACTCACAAGTCCCCGGCTAAGTGCCTATATGTTGGAGTTCACCCCAGTGGACGAGAGGGTCGCCTCCCTACGCCTGCGGGTCGTGGTGGGGAAAACTCTGACTGTTGTCTGTGCCTATGCACCGAACAGCAGTTTGGAGTATTCGGCCTTTTTGGAGACCCTGGATGGAGCCTTGTATGGGGCTCCTGAGGGGGACTCTGTAGTCTTGCTGGGGGACTTCAACGCACATGTGGGCAATGATGGAGACACTTGGAGTGGCGTGATTGGGAGGAACGGCCTCCCTGATCTGAACCTGAGTGGTGGCTTGTTATTGGACTTCTGTGCTAGTCATGGAATGGCCATAACAAACTCCATGTTCGAACATAAGGATGCTCATAAGTGTACCTGGTACCAGAGCACCCTAGGCAGAAGGTCGATGATCGATTTTGTTATCGTATCATCGGACCTGAGGCCACATGTTTTGGACACTCGGGTGAACTGTCAACTGATCACCATCTGGTGGTGAGTTGGGTCAGGTGGCGGGGGAAGCCTCTGGACAGACCTGGTAAGCCCAAACGTGTAGTGCGGGTGAACTGGGAACGTCTGGAGGAGTCCCCGGTCCGGGAGGCCTTCAACTCACACCTCCGGCGGGGCTTCTCTGGCATCCCTGTGGAGGCTGAGGGCATTGAACCGGAGTGGGCGATGTTCAAAGCCTCCATTGCTAAAGCTGCGTCTGAGAGCTGTGGTCTCAAAGTCTTAGGTTCCTCAAGGGGCGGTAACCCTCGAACATCCTGGTGGACACCGGTGGTCAGGGGAGCCGTCCGATTGAAGAAGGAGGCCTTCCGGGATATGTTATCCCGGGAGACTCCGGAGGCTGTTGCAAGGTACCGACAGGCCTGAAGGACTGCAGCCTCGGCCGTGGCAGAGGCAAAGCAGCGGGTGTGGGAGGAGTTCGGAGAAACCATGGAGAAGGACTTTCGGTTGGCACCAAAGCGGTTCTGGAAGACCATCCGACACCTCAGGAGGGGAAAGCAGGGAACCATCCAAGCTGTATACAGTAAGGATGGGACGCTGTTGACCTCAACTGACAAGGTGATTGGGAGGTGGAAGGAACACTTTGAGGAACTCCTGAACCCGACAAACCCACCCTCTATAGTAGAGGCAGAGCTGGAGGATGATGGGGGATCAGCATCAATCTCCCTGGCGGAGGTCACTGAGGTAGTCAAACAACTCCACAGTGGCAAAGCCCCAGGGGTTGATGAGATCCGCCCAGAAATGCTGAAGGCTCTGGGTGTTGAGGGACTGTCATGGATGACACGTCTTATCAACATTGCGTGGAAGTCGGGGACAGTACCTAAGGAGTGGCAGACCAGGGTGGTGGTTCCCCTGTTCAAAAAGGGGGACCGGAGAGTGTGTGCCAACTACAGAGGCATCACATTACTCAGCCTCCCCGGGAAAGTATACTCCAGGGTGCTGGAAAGGAGGGTTCGACCGATAGTCGAACCTCGGATTGAGGAGGAATAATGCGTCATCTATCCTGTTTGTGATATTCATGGACAGGATCTCACGGCGTAGCCACGGGGGAGGGGGGCTGCGGGTTGGTGGGCAGAGGATTGCATCACTGCTTTTTGCAGATGATGTGGTCCTGATGGCATCATCGGTCTGCGACCTGCATCACTCATTGGATCGGTTCGCAGCCGAGTGTGAAGCGGCTGGGATGAGGATCAGCACCTCCAAATCTGAGGCCATGGTTCTCAGCAGTAAACCGATGGGTTCTCTACTCCAAGTAGGGAATGAGTCTTTACCCCAAGTGAAGGAGTTCAAGTATCTCGGGGTCTTGTTCTCGAGTGAGGGGAAAATGGAACGAGAGATGGGCCGGAGAATTGGAGCAGCGGGTGCGGTATTGCAGTCGCTCTATCGCACCGTTGTGATGAATAGAGAGCTGAGCCAGAAGGCAAAGCTCTCAATCTACCGGTCTATCTTCGTTCCTACTCTCACCTATGGTCATGAAGGGTGGGTCATGACTGAAAGAACGAGATCGCGGATACAAGCGGCGGAAATGAGTTTCCTCCGGAGGGTGGCTGGCATCTCCCTTAGGGATAGGGTGAGAAGTTCAGCCATTCGTGAGGGACTCGGAGTAGAGCTGCTGCTTCTTTGCGTAGAAAGGAGCCAGTTGAGGTGGTTCGGGCATCTAGTAAGGATGCCACCTGGCCGCCTCTCTAGGGAGGTGTTCCAGGCACGTCCAGCTGGGCGGAGGCCGCGGGGCAGACCTAGGACCAGGTGGAGGGATTATATCTCCACACTGGCCTGGGAACGCCTTGGAATCCCCCAGTCAGAGCTGGTAAATGTCGCCCGGGAAAGGGAAGTTTGGGATGCCCTGCTGGAACTGCTACCTCCGCAACCCAACCCCGGACAAAGCGGATGAAGATGATGATGATGATGATAACTTTTGAATATAAACTATTTGCTATGCTATATTTTAGCATAAAGCTACCTAAGTTAAATAGTTATAAAATAAATCAGTTCTAGCTAATTTGCAGTAATGGAGAGAACGAAAACGGTTAATTTGAAATGGTGAAGAACCTTTCAACCTGTGTTCATCATTCATCGCAAAGAATTCTGGGGCAGATTCAGTTAAAAGTCAGCTTTGATGCGCCCTTTGCAGGAGGAGGCATAGAAGGTAACATGTAGCCACTCGCTCTTCGCTTATAAGCAATTGGAATGACACTCAATATGGCGGCGCGCGTTCACGTCGAGGAGAAGTGGTGAGTGTCGACGAAAAGTCGGCAACTTTAAGGGATTGGGATTGGCCCTAAGATACACAAACACACACTAGTCCGTATTTATGAAGTTTGCATGGATAGGTGTCAATAATAAATGTTTCCTGAATTTGCTTGGTTTCTTGGACTATACTTTTATAACATAAGACGTATGAGCTAATGTAAAATGATAAATGATATGCTAAGTTCTGGGAACCAGTCAAAGAGAATTGAGGACAAATCATCTGCTGCTATTGTTGCTATTAATGTTTTAAACACTAAAGCCAAGCTGGTTGACTGCCTTTTTTTTTTTTTGGTACTTGAATGAGAATGTATCCTACATTTTGTTCTAAATATAGAAGTCGGAGGACAATGGTAACTTACTGGGATACCCCGCTCTAAATAAAATGTAATATGCCTACGACTAACCTAAATACGTTATGGAGGGAAATATTGGGAACCATTAAGTGAGAGAAAACGTTGGCATGACTCTTCAACGGTATGCTATACTTTTTCTGATAACTAGATGAAAAATGTCTTTCTTTTGATAGTTAAAGTAGCCCGCATTAACCAAAATCAAGCAAGTCAACATAAAATTTAACAACATCAAGCGTTTGGCCTGTTCGCGGAGCTTGAATATTTGTTTATCTCTTGATTAATCGTTTTATGTTCATATATTTGTTTTCCTATGTATTTTTTGCTGTTGGCCTTCCATAACAAAATAGGCCTATGTATGAACAGCAGTGGTCCATAGCCACAAAGACTGACGGTATAGTCTATATTGTAAAAATATTGCCTTTCAAAAACAAACTTTAGCATGTAACATCACAAATAACTTTTGGCAATTTACTTCTTGTATGTTGTTTCTTGTGTTTCATAGCCTGCAGAAGGGCTCCAAAAATTGCACGTGCTTCTGTTAGGGAGCCAGATCAGCAGCAGGTCCCTGGACCACTCAGAGAAGACAAGGGCCATAATAGCAGACAAATCATCAGAAGCCAGGTTTGGCAAACTATTTTAAACCACAGACATTAACTTCAAAACAGTTTGTTTATTTTCCCCTCATTTGATAGTAGTAAGTTTCGTTCTTTCGATCATTATTTGGTAGATTCCTCTTTCTTGCACATACCATGTAACAGTATGAATATTTTTCAGACATTTTCCCTATGGGTTTATACTTAGAGAACACCAGAAATATACAAATATATTACATTGATGACCTTTACCAGCGTAAAGACACAGTGAATCACAAACAAAGGCTGTCCAAACAGAAAGTACATGAAAGTACATTATTTTCAGCACTTTTCCAGCACTTCAGCACTTAAAAAAGAAGAAATGAAATTTTCAAAACATTAAACAAATTTATCGATCCAAAAGTGAACCATTTGTCCTACCCTGTCACAACAATACACCTATTGGACCGAATTCTTGTGTTTACTGTATTATAGTAGGCCTAAGTAAGACACTATCCCGGCCATGACACGAAAGACTGTCTATCTGGGGTCATCTTCGTCCAAATATACTGCAATCATTTTCTTCTCATACTTCGAAGTACTTATAGTGGCCACTTGATGGTGCTAGAGGCCAAATAGTCAGACACCTACTTTTGGTGGAACGCCAACATTCTGGTTTTCATGGCCACTTTACCGCAGTTTGGGCCTTCAGTCTACACTAGTTTGACCCTAATGGTTCATCGTGCCATTGTGATACTGCAACATTAGCATCCTGTGACTCATACATTGGTGGATTCCTTGATGTAGGCTTGAAGAAAAGAAGAGGAATGCATTTGCTTGCACATTTGGCATCAGGCAGAATATTATGTTAACATCAAGTGCCCATTTGGGTTTATAAGGAAATTGACTTAACCTAGCACTTAGTGAGATTGTTTGTATTAATTGTGTCCACCAGATAATTGTCATACATTAAGGTTTGTTTTAATCTTATTTGTTTATTCCCTTTGCTAAACAAGGCTTATCGTTGAAGCATAAATAGATGTATGTGTATGAATCTTACTGTAGGGCTGCGAGCTATATGCTGTACATGAAAAGGCCTACTATTATCAAAAGCCATCCACCATGTAGCCTAGGTTTTTAACTCACTATATTTGTCAAAAAAATATAACTTGTTTTGTTAAATGTCTTGTACCTTGAGGTTGTTCCTTTCCCACTCCCCTCATTGCCTCGCCGCTGCTGACTCTCATCAATTGAGCCCTTGGCCAAAAGACAGCGAGGGACATACAGAATGACACACATTTTCACACATAGCCTACTGCCTGGCTAGCACACCAATAATATCTCTAGAATGAAGCGATTTAGCTGTTTCTGGATTCAGTGCATAGTGTCACATCATTTGACGATAGCGCGGCGAGATGAGGCCTGCAGTAGAACACAATGCACAAGCTCAGTGTGTGATTATACAATGAAGTGCCATGACCAGAGTGGGAATGTGCTCTGTCTAGAGACTTGAGAGAAGACTCATAACGAAGAATATGTTTTCATACATCTGTGGATGTATGTTCAAAAGGTCCGGAGCACACCACCACTGTGTTAATGTATTCATTCTCTGTTGAGAGTACACATGATTATGTGTGATATTTGTACTACACCGGCTAAAAGCTGCATTGAAGCATACACATTCATTTGATTCCCCCCCCCCTCCCTTAGTGTCCCAGAGTAGTTTTAGATGGCGCTCTTTTGTCCTGTAGATAACGCCTTGCTGTAGTAATTGCCCCAGGTGTAATTTGAGCAGTTCTTTTGTATCACTCTGAAACAGTTATGCGGCCATTGTCAGCCATCATGTGTGCCTAGTCTGAAGCACAAGGTAACAATGAAAAGAAACCATAACGGCATTGAAAAAAAAAAAGACAAAAAAATACATAACCCTTTTCCACCCTCTTCATAACAATACATTTCATTTGTTGGAGCACAAATGGATTTTTCTTCTTTTTTTTTTTTGTCTGGGGTAAATCTTTGGTAGTGTTGGGCAAACATGTTAGGCGGAGGTTTTGTAAGGCACTGGTGCTCTCCGTTTAACCTCATCTCAACTGTGTTGCGTGCTAGAGAATTACTGCGGATTACCCCCGCTGTGAGTTGTACCGATTATGCAGCGTACAGTTGTGGAACATTCACATTCACCGCGTTGAGACTGGTCCCTGTGTGTAGGTTTATACTACCGATTGGAACAGTTCTACATGGCCCTCTTCCGCTCTTTGCCTTTTTTGCACCTTGTTCTTTCTATGACTCAGTGTACGAGACCAAGAAAGAACCTAATGTTTTTTTTCTTTTTTTAGAACAGCTGTGGAATGATTCAGTATAGGTAGGTTAAGGCGTGCATGTATGAAACGTTGGAACATACGAGTAGGACGTTCTCTCCGTTTTCGTGTGTCTATTGCCCTTAAGTGTCTAGAGGCTGTGTATATTTGGTGAGATTAGCTGACTCCCAGACTGCCCAAAACAAAAAGTTGTCATTGACCAAGCAAGGTGGCCTGAGAACCTCATGGTTACTAGAACCTAGCACAAAATCCATTAATCCCAATTACTAGCTCAGATGTCAAAAACACTTTTCATAGCCAGTGCGTAAACCTTAGTCTCCCCATATGAATCTAATTGGTCAGAAAGTTTGTTTTCACAATATGGCCTATAACTACAAGCACTCCATTGAAATGTTGAAGGATATTTAACCAGAAGAAACCTGTGTCAAATCCTGTATCGAAGCTTATCTTAGCTTTTTTTAAGTGATACTTCCAAGGTACAGCTTCACTAATTTCAGAAAACTAAAGTTTATTGTGTATAATGACTGGGTAGAAAGTGTGTCATAGAACACATTTTTCAGCACTTTAAAATGCAATATTAGCTACAAATATAGCAAAGGGATTATTTGCTTGTATAGTGAGTGTTGTCCTTAGATGTTAGTGATTCAAGAACCAAGTTCACAGCTAAAGTACAGGGAACCTATCCTTTTGATAAAAGGGATTACAGCTAGTTGCATTATAAATACAACAATGTTACGATTTCGTTGGAATTATATATCGAAGGCCTTAACTCTGTGCACGAGGATTCAAGTCTAGCTCCCATTGTAGTCCAATCCATGAATGAACCAAGCCTCTTAGAGAAAACCTAAAAACTGACCCCTCTGTTGTTGACAAAATCATGGTATTCACTAAAGTGAAGGGTCTGAATGCATCCATTAAACTTAATCTATAATGTTGTTCCCTCAACAAGGATTTTCTTAGGGCCTAGCCTTTCCCCTGCAAATTATTATGTATTAGAGAACCCTAATGGCTTTTGTCAAAGAGCCGAGTAACATGAGAAAGAAATGGTGCTTTAAAAGTATACTGACACAGCTTTTAACAACCTTCAAAAAAACAGCCAAAAGCATGCTGGGCCCCATTTCCTCTGTCTCTAGAGTACCTACAAAAGTAAATAAAAAATAAAACATTCCAGGACAAAAGCACGGACTGACAAATGCTGAAGATAGTGAGCTTTTAAACTACCGAATGTAGTCCTCCATCCCTAGCTTTCCATTTAAAACCGATCACCGAAAGCAGGTAATTCTACTCTCATTGGCTTAAAATTGCTCAACATCAAATGATGTGATAGCTTGTCCATTCAAAACCGGCTTGATTGGATAGGAGCTTGATTTGAATTTCCTGGTGCCAGTTTGTAGGCTATATAAGTTTCCATCCAGGTATTAATTGTGTTGAGAGGGTACCTCAAATTTCTTGCTTGGATTGGTAGGACCGTAATGACCTGACTTATGGCTGGTTCACAGTCTTTTTATACAGACTTGCCACACACACAATCGCGATGGACGAGAAAAAAGCCTGTGTATCTGTGGCGTCTCTTTACCAAACTTGTTGTCTGTGATCATGGTGATGATTCAAGTATTAGACCTACTGTATTGATGTCTGTTGCTTCGGACAGCGGGCATTTTTTGGTGTTTGTGTTTGTGTTTGAATGTATGTCTGTGTAGATAACAGGTGTTTTTTATCATAGTTATGAATGTGATCTTTCTGGTAAAATCCAAGATAATCATTATCTTTAAACTGCAAACTCAGACTTGGAACTCTCTCGCCTCCATCCCTTTACAATGAAGTTGGTTGGTGCAGAGATCTGGCCTTGCTGGTGAATGCCCTTTCATCACTGGTGATGTAACCTCTCTTTTTTTGGGAGTTGGAGTAGGCTGAAGTGGATGCAGCTAAATATGCAACAGTCATGTGGGTACAGCCTGTAAGCGATACGCTTTGCTTATGCCTGGAATATCGCTGTGCAGGGTTGTCAATGCAAAAAAGGACTGGCCTATTTTACCTACCTAGACTGAGTTTTTTCAGCTGTTACTATTCTTTATTCCGTGATATTCATTGTTTTGGTGGCTTGTATAAGACAAATCCCTGGAGGTCAAACTGTAGTGTTGGAATTCTTTTTTTGTTTCATAGTTGTTTTAGATTAATACATTTCTTTTTTTCAAAATGTAGAAAACTGTTGTTTCAGTAATTAGTTATACCAGTAAGACCTTCACTGACTGGAACCCAATATGAGCAGCAATGCTTTTGGGGGTAAAAGAAACGTGCCATATGCTCGTTATTATAGTTCAAGTTGTCACATGGCTTACACACTCATTAACATTCAGCTCACTCTGCTCACACACTTGGCAAATACACGGCAGAACTAAATATGTGATATTGCTTGAGATTTGGCAATTCAAGGCTGGCCTTTTTTTTTTCTCCAGAAAAAAGTCCATTGTTGTGAGCCGAGAGGCCAGGACACTATTCTACAAGCTGTTTCCCAGGCCAGAAATCCGCAACACAGCTTGGGAGACACAGGTCCTCATTCGTTGCTTCATTTGTGGCGCCCCCCTTTTATTTTTTTACCTTTCTTTAACAATCCGCTTCGTCTCCACTTCAGGAAGCCGCCCCCCAAACACTCTGGGAATAAAGTTAGTGCAACATGCGGCCCTTAAACCCACCCCAAGACTGCTGCCCGGCAGCCACACTCACCCAATTGTTTGTTAATAGTCCAATTAGATAATTGCCATCTTTCACTCCTTTTTCTCTCTGTTTCCCATAAAGGAGTGAATGGTGCTCAGGGAGGGGGCGGACTGAAGAGGGCTTCTGAACAGGCAAGGTGACGAGAAGGGCCAGAGAATGTTCCTTGCACAAGGCCAATGGTTTGAATTGAATCATTGTAGCCTAATCAATGGTCTTATTGGATTACTGGCCACTGCAGTGTTCTGAGATATTGTTGCGCTGACAATGAAAATAGCTAAGAGTTGTTCGGTGGGTGGGTTAGTGAGGTGGAAGGAGAGTGGTGAAGAGGTGGGGGCCATTCCAAGGCTGTGTGTGTGTGTGTGTGGGGGGGGGGGGGGGGGTTTGGGGGGTTCAGGTCCGTGTAAGAGAGAGAGAGGCCCTAATGACCAAATTTTGTTTCATTTTTCGTGTCCTTCATGTGTGTAGCTAGGCTCAGATTATGAGCGCTGCAGACTACCTCGGGTGCACCTACACGAATAGTCTGGAGGCTGCGTTCATTATCACAACGTCACCGGGCTGCTCTCCCTAGCGGTTGTTCGCTGTGCAGAGTGACGTGAAACGACACAGGAAACTTTAATAGATCTATGGTTAAAGCAGAGATTCAAGTGGAGCCGTATTTATTTTTTTTCTTCCTTTTTTTTCTCGACGAGGTTAGGTGGCCGTCGTTTCCTTTCGCAGATTTCGACCGAGGTGGGTTTGTTCTTCTTCCTCTGAGGTCTCTCCGCCTCTCCTGCGTCGGTTTCTATCGTGGTGGCTCACCCTCCCTCTCTTCCTCTCCCAATTGTTTACGATAGCGTAACGGCGAGAGCGGAAAGTTGCAGAGAGCCACTGATTCGTGACAGACCGAATCGTAAACGTGATTAAAGTTAGCTGTCGCACTCAGGAGACCAGGTGCTGCATGAGAAAGTGCAACAAAAAAAGAAACATGTCTGGCCATTGACTGCGGACAGAACAATGAAGAACCTGGGAACTTTTTTCTGGTTTGGAAGAGTTGTACCGCTCTGATTGTGTGGGTTCATAGAGGCTGCATTGCGTGGCGAGACCAATCATTTTTCTTGATTCCCTGGGCTGAGAGCAGGGTTGACAGAGGGGGACGGAGCGAGCAAACCCCTCCATTAAGACCTGATCTATTTCCCCCAAAACAATTTAGTTTATTCATGAGGTTACACACAAATGTGGATGCCGCGAAATTACCGTAATCAATTGAAACGACGAGCACGCGTCTGTCAATGGCTTTGATTATTGGGAGATCATCTATCAGACTGATGTCATTGTAACAAGCAGAGAGGGCATTAATTCGCTGTTGAGTTACACTGAGAAGTCCATGATCATTGGGCAAGTGAATTCGGTCAACAAAAGTAGGGCACCTTGGTCGGGCGAGGCAAGTGTTCCCCCTGAACGTTAGGTAGCTGGCTCTGTGGTGCTGAAAGGGGGCTCCTCTGAAAACCACGACACCGCTTGGACGACGAGCAATATTCTTCACAATCTCTTCTTTTGTTTCTTCTTTTTTTTTGCCTTTCCCGACAAAGAAAAACTAAACAAAAAAGAGGGAAAGGAAAAAAGGTCTAAGGGGGGACGATGAGTATGGACGTCCGTTACAATCAGAGAGAGGAGACGGAGGGGATGGTGCATAAGAACGGACTTAAGGATGGGAAAGACAGCAAGGACTCCCACGGAAAGACGTTCCTCAAGGAGCAGCAAGAGTCTTTCTCTCCCTCTGGTATGGGGGAGGACTGCGAGAAGAACAGAGGGAGCACTGGGGACCCAGACTATTGCCGTAGAATACTCGTCCGAGGTGAGAGCGACCGATATTGGATAGAAATAAGCAAATGCACAAGATGAAGTGAGATTGACAAAGTTTTTTTTTTTTTTTTACTTATTTTGTTTTGTACTTAGAAGGTGATACATATTAAAGCTGTAAATGCATTCTTACTGCATTTTATGTTATTGGTCAACAGTGTTATATTTAGTGAAGTTTATCTAAAGTGGCATATTATTCATATTTTCCATCTCTGCATTCTACACAACGTAAAGAAAAACATACATTTATGTTGGAAAGCATCTTTAAAGTAATAGTGCGTTGTTTTTTTTTGTTTTTGTAGTATTCTCTATACCACAGCCGGCTCAGGGAAATTAGGCACTATCTGTTCTGTGGTCTTTAGTCTCATTTGCAGCTTCCGGGGCATTCTCGGGTGAGAGAGCACAAACTTATGTTTCAAAAAAGAAAAAAGAAACTGCTAGAAGCAGTTTGAAAATTCTTAGGCATTGAAGGAAATATTCTGTAATTATATATACGCATTCCCTTTATGCAAAGGCATTTACATTATTATTGCCTCTGGAAATAGGCTTTACATCATCTTCATGATTAATTCAATATTTTTGTCCCTTACGATTTGAGTTGTATTTTCCACAAATTTGTTGTCTTTCTAACATGAGTGATTGAGGGTTTAAATTGCATACATGAACTGAAGCTGTTTTTGATAAATATGGAAAGATATTTGTAAACTTTTAAAAATGATTTGAAAACATTAAGACAATATTTATATAAGAAAAGACATGCTGTTTTTACTTTATGAACTAAATGTATTCATTATAAGCAGTACTGTAACAAATTAGTGTTGATTTGTAGTCATAGGGCCATTGTCTATTGCGGCCTTTGTCTAAATTGTGGCAGAATTTCCACTTTCTTAATCTAATATTGCCCAAATTAATATTTATGTGATAGCAAATAGTTTAAAATAGTAATTTAATTATTAATAATTCAATAAGTAACAAACAACGGATATAATGCACGTAATTTAAGTAAATGGTGATTTAATGCATGTTACCATGACAAGTAATTTATATATTTCAAGACAGGCAGAAAATTAAAATTTCACATTAGATTTGCAATTTACAAATACGTTTTATCTTATTTTAGATGTGTTTGGTTGACGTACAAACGATTGTTTTGCAGCCGAATAACTTTTTTGTTAATTAATTTTACATTTTATTTCAATTTCTCTTTGGACAATTTCTAATAGAGCTTGCCTATATTTTGAAAAAAGATCTAGTATAGATAAAAATAACTACAATTGTGTTATCCCTTCTGACATTGACCTATTCACTAAATAATTTACAATACAGAAAACATTAATGTAAGTGCCTTTGATAGGGCTATTCCCCTTCATGAGGATAGCCTGGAAGCTAACATCAAATGTTGGCCAATGTTAAGTGAAATACCTTCACTGGCTTGATAATACAATTATTATTTCTGAATTGTTGTGTCAGTTCATTTCACTTCATTGATCAAAAAACTGTCAAAAAAACTTCAAAATCTAGAGTTAACAAAAATAGCACACTATTTTATTAAACCTTTATTTAACCAGGAAAATCACGTTGAGATTAAAAACCTCTTTTTCAAGTGAGACCTGATCACGTTGAGATTAAAAACCTCTTTTTCATGCTATTTAATTTTAATTGTCAAAGATCCGCTTTTAATGTTATTTATTTGTGTGTTTTTATATTAGCATATGCAATTAATAACATGGGGTTATCTGTTTCAGATAAAAAATATGTTTATTTTTAAGATTTTTTAATCATTGTATGCATACTCTTGTCATAAAGTCAATTAACCCTAATGATCATAACAAATTATGAATTAAAAACATCATTAATAATTGTTGTGGTTTTAATGAAGATCTAGTTTCAAATGTTTTAATAGCATATCTTACTTCGAATTACCTTTGTATTGTCCACTGTTGGTAAGATTTTTTTTATATAACAATACAAACAATTAACCAAATTCTGTATTTGTAACCCACAATCCTGAAAAATATACTTTCATATTTTTTTGTGCATCAAAGAAGGATATATATGTTTTTTACATTGTTGATAAATAACGAAGCCGTTTTTCTTGTTCCATGCAGATGCAAAAGGATCAATTCGAGAGATAATTTTGCCTAAAGGACTAGATTTGGACCGACCCAAACGGACTCGTACATCTTTTACAGCGGAGCAGCTATATCGTCTGGAGATGGAGTTTCAGAGGTGCCAGTATGTGGTGGGAAGGGAGCGCACAGAACTGGCACGCCAGCTCAATCTTTCTGAAACACAGGTACTGTCGGTTGTCATATACAGCTCATTCTGTTAACAACAACATCCAATCTGTCCTGTTTGAAGGTGATCCTAGCTAAGCCCACGGAAAATATAGTGCAGACTCAAAGCACCTAAATAATATAATTAATGGAACATTGTTGTTTGTTAAGTTAAGTAGATATAGATGATACCCACTGACAAATATTGGCTTGTTGAAATGTATACTAATACATCCTCTTAATATTTATTTATAAACATTTATATTTTATATTCTGTTTATTTTCCATCTTTTCTATTTGGTTTAAAAAATTGTGAAGTTAAAATAACTACAAAAGGATGAGTGTAGCAGTTATTAAAAAAACGATTTATTTAGAGAGCAGTTTGGCCCACACTCTTTAGGACATTATTTTAGGTTAGGCGACGAACAAAGAACTCTCATAACTATTTTGTGTTTTGCCTGTTGAACTTTTTAACCTTGTTCACACCTATACCAAAATATTTCATAACTGTGATACCATTGGTTTTTGCCTGAGTGACGCTTAGGCTTTTCAGGGGGGATTTTTTTTGTGTTTATAGTTCATGAGCCACGACAAAAAAAAGGAGCTTTTCCCCGTCATGCTTAGCTATGAGGTCAGTGAAAGGTCACACCGCGCCTACTGTTGGTGAACTGTGTTTGCACTCTGTCTGCTCGCTCTCAACAAGATACACCAAACTAACTCACCCTTCGATGTATAATTTTCACTTCAGGGAAATCCTGCACTCTGCATCAAAACTCCAGCTGACATATTTGCTAGTCTAGTTTCATTTATTTATTTTACTTCGCAAGCTGGCTGATACTACAGTCGGCATCATTTGCTGTGTGTGCAAGTTTGTTGCGTGCATCATTAATGTTTCGCTGAGACTAAACTAGGTTGACTCTCAGCAGAAGTCTGTGGGAGGCCGAGGCTTAGACGTTGCCTATGGTTCCAATGTTAGAACACACCCTATTGGCATAAGGATCACCAAGGCATAAAATTCAAGCACAATGTAACCTTTTACTTAGGTAATCTATATGTACATATGAATATATGTGTATCTACATATATGAAGAAAAGGACTAAAATTAGTATTAAAATTTAGTTTCAAAATATAATTATTAATAAAGTATTTATTCTGGCCTAAATTCTTTCTTACATGTTCACATTGCCAGCAAACAAGCTAAGTAAGTTAAGATATTGTGTAACGTGTTTATTCTCAAAATAAAATAAGGCTGAAACCACTCTTAATGCCCTATTTCTGGGTTTCCGTTTAGAATGACAATATTTTTTTGTGTGGGTCTTTCCACATACATCCCTACTCCTTGATTACTGTGAGTGTTCGAATGTCTACTTCAGACGTTGATAAAGGGGTCTCTAATGACGGCGTCATGAAATTAACATTTCGCACCAAGGCACTCATGTGGTGTGACATTAAAGAATGACATCAATTTTCTGAAGTGTGCACACCAAATCATCTTTGTTTACGGTGTAGGCCTCAGACTGTGTTCTCTATAGAGGAGCTAGACTAATACATTACTCTGTAAATGTGGTTTGAGTTGTTTGATATCTGTATTCGATTATTTCATACTGGGTGCTGTATTGGACATTTTCTTATTGGAGGAGGAAAATATGAATATAGATTATTTATAGTCTGTTTTCTCTGTTTTCACACAGTGTTTTTGTCAGCCTGCTACTGCCAGCTGATGATTTAATCTTGTTATTTATGAAAACGAGGCTGTTATGGGTGTTGGAAACACAGTATTTAAATGTGATTGAACTTGCTGCAGAGGTAAAAGCTAACTGCTGATTGAGTCAGCCTTTTCTAATTATAGGGGGGGAATAGACAATCAGGTATGATTGCTGAAGACTCAGAGATGGATAAAAAAATACATGTTGTGATCAACAAAGCAATTAATATTGGAAAAAGGTTAATTTAAGATATGTTTTTTATTAAATGAATGTGATAGGTTGTGGTTTGATATTTCAAAGGATTTCATTGATCATTCGAAATCAAAATTCTAACTTAATCACCTACTTATTTATTAGATTGCTCAGCTGTGCCTTTTCTCCTTTACAATTGTCCCAGTCACAAAGTTATGTTGCGTAGTTATTTAGACAGTTTTTTGTTTTCTCAGAAGACTGCAAAGAAATTTATATTTGTGTAATTTGTCTTATGTATTTATCTACCCATTACTTTGACAAACCAGAATAGTTCTGTGTTAAACTCCCTTTCAAATGTACAAAATATTATTTGGCGAGTTATTTCTGCATGGTTAAGATGCAATTTTACCAGTTTACGTTATACTTTATATGCAGTATTTCACCACAGCTCGCTAAGAAAGACTTTGAGTCTCTTTCTAGCTATTTTACAGTGTGAGGAAAGATTGATGGTTGTCTACACCAAAGCTGCCTACAATGTTTTTGATTGAGTTGAAGGTGAGCCGACAGGGCTTTCAACAATCGTTGGAAAGAAAGTTAAATAAAAAAAAATAGGATGTGTTACAACGAAACAATGAAAATCTCACGACAGAATGTAGTTTTCAACCGCAGGATAATAAATAAGCTGGCAAATGTCAAAGATATTGAGCTTAAGAAATACATAATAATAGGTTTGCTTAAACATTACATTTTTATTTCTTCAATGCATGTAACTCCCTTATAAAGTCATCATATCACAAGCTTAGAAATTGTAGAACAAATCAAGCTTCTGGAAACACACTGAAATAGAACGTGTATCAAGTTGTAGTAAACATTTAAAGCTGAGCTGTTTTTTGGGTCATAACTTCAGTTTGTAAGCAGTTGGGAAAATTCCATTTGCTTGTTAGGAAACATCAGTAAATGCACTCGGCATTGTGTGCTTTCATAACATAATCGGATAGCAAAACAAAACAACATGTTCTTTCATTGAGCAATTGTGACAAAATCTAAGGCATACTTTCATTCACTCGATATTGGTCAAGATGATGTGCATGTAGATAATTAATTTCATTGCTTTCTTAAAAGCAGGGGTCTATTTAAACTTTCATATTTATTACAGACAACATTGCTTTTATAAATGTTTAATTTAATGTGTTACTGATTTTGAAGATAGGTCAGCATTTTTAGACAGCAAAGTTACTTATGTCCTTTCAGTATTGAAAACTGATTAACTTCATCTATATTGATATATTGAAGCATTATGGAAGTTGTATGTATCAATGATTTTATCAAACATTTTCAGAATAGTTTGAATTTTGTTTGTGCGAGTATTTGTCTGCAAACATAGGAATAGCAGAAAAACAATGCAATGGCTGGTTTTATTAATGTGTTTGATGCTAGAAGAATCAAGGGTACATAGGATTGACGTAGACAGATGGCTTGTAACTTAACAACCTTAAATCGATGCCAAGGAACATTACGCCATAAATATCGACAATGCTTTGTTTTTGGTATCTTTGCCACGCTGTATTGCGACTTGACGCCTTTTCGCCTCTGTGTCCTTTTTCAAGGTGAAAGTTTGGTTTCAAAATCGCCGCACCAAGCAGAAAAAGGACCAGGGCAAGGACTCCGAGCTGCGTTCGGTGGTGTCCGAGACAGCCGCCACGTGCAGCGTACTGAGACTCCTGGAGCAGGGCCGTCTCCTCACCCCCCCAGGCCTCCCGGGCCTCCTACCCCACTGTGGCAGCGGCACGGTGGGCCCCCTCCGCGGCCCTGCCATGGCCATGGTCAGTAACGGCAGCAACAGCAGCAGCGGCGGTAGCTCCGGGACAGCGGGCGGGAGCCCCCCTTTGCCCACGGTCACGAGCTCGGGGGCCGTAGCCACCCTCCAGAGCTCTCCGGCGGCGCACGGTCTGTTTAGCTTCCCCATGCCGTCCCTGCTGGGCGGGGTGGCTGGCCGCATCGCCTCCAACCCGCTGACCATGGCAGGCTCGTTGGCCGGCAGCCTTCAGGAACTGTCAGCCCGTTACCTTAGCTCCTCCGCTTTTGAACCTTATTCACGGACCAATGGCAAAGATACCATGGATAAGAAAATCTTGGAATGATGTCTTTATTTTTTTTCGTAGACTGGATATTTTTATTTAATTTTTTGGTGGGGGAGGGGGGAGGGGTTTGTCTGGTTGTTTTCTTGGCTTTTGAGTGTCTTTGTTTGCCCTGTCTCTCTCTCTCTCTCTCTCTCTCTCTCTCTCTCTCTCTCTCTCTCTCTCTCTCTCTCTCTCTCTCTCTCTCTCTCTCGCCTTCCTCTGTTCTGTATGTTTCGTAGTTGCTGTTTCATGTGATTCAACACATCTGATGCCTCACACACAGAGGGAAAGAAAGACAAGTACGTGCTCATTCTAACAAATACAAGGTGGTGTTTAAAATATTTTGCACTAAATCTACGTTTGATCTCTTTGGTTTGAAATGCCTATATATTTGCTTAGATGAGCAATTCCCATGAGATTACAAGAAGATATGGTCGTTTAGCATTTTACAATAATAGGCGTGCATTTAGCCAAAATTACAATGCACTTACAGAACACTAAGCTTACCAATACAGATGGTAAGCCACCGAAAGAGAAGTGGTAGGCTAGGAAAGAGAATTGGTTTCTGGGATTTGCTATTGCAAATTTTTTTTTTATTGTTTTACTATTACTACGTGCCGGGGAACCATATGGCATTGTTGTAGGTTTTCAAGCAGGGGCTGCCTGTAGAAACATGGTGACAGACCCACACACACAGTTGGAATAGCAACAAAGGCCATTTTCCAACACGCAATAGCAAAAAACTAAAATATCATTTTATTTCCAGTGAGATACCTTCATTGCATATGTCAAGTGAAAGATCATTTAAATATGCACCTGTTTTTGGTTTTATTTGCATATTCTTGCAAACAACAATGATGGGCTTTTATACCAGGTTTGTATTTTTTATGTTTGGGCCAATACAAACTTAAGAGAAATGTTGTCATAAAGTAAGATAGTTCAATTGTTCTGTGTTAGTTGTTTTTTAAATGGTTTTGTGAGGGGTTTCCCCTGAATAATTTTTTAACACTGTCTACAATTAGTGACCTTCATGTCTTAAAGATGCAGTACTCCACTTATTTGTCTGTGATTTTTATTACTGATTAGTTGATTGTTATGTATAGAAAAATGTTTATATTCCTTGCAGGGGCCAAGTATGTTAGGTGAGGGAGCTGACGGAAGGAAAAGGAGAGTTCTGTTAAAGCTTTTGAATATAAGTAAGCTGCTTGCATTGTTGAATACGTAATTTTAATCAATGTGATATTTCGAAAACATGTCTGAAACCATTACAGAAAGGTTTGCAATCTTTAAGACAACATAATACCTTTTTTCCATGTAAAAATGTTGATCCACCAAATCTTGTGACCACTTCAGAAAGACTGATGCATAAGGAGAGACTGAATGGAATTGTTGTAGTATAAAAGAACGAAAAACGAGAAATGTAACTAAAATTGTTATTTTATTGTAAATTATTCACGTTTGTAATTAATAGATTAGTATATCTGATAAAGAATGAGTGAATGAATGTATTAGAGGGGTGATAAACCAATCAAAGCTCTTTGGTGCTGTTATTGTGAAATATCTGGAAATTTGTGAAATGTGATGCAAATGTGGATATATATAATGTATATGGCAACAAACAAAGTCACGTGTGTGTTTCCCCTTTATTTCAAACACATTTCCATGATCCACAATCCAATGGAACATAGATTTGGGCCTTGGTCTACGCTGCATACACGATGGCCTGAAATGTATTCCACAAAACTTTTGAAAAGACGCTAAAAGACTCACACACACGTTATTGATTACAGTAATGTCTGTGTACACGCATACATGTAGTTTACAGAGTAGGCCCTGCCCATTATCCTGTAAGTGGCATATTTGGCGTAGTTTGTGTTCTCATGTTCAATAGGTTGCGGTCGTGTTCCATCCACAACCTTTAGTCTATCTTTGTGTTTTTGGAGGGTGAATGTAGGAATGGTTCAGTGACATTGTAGACTGACGTTTTCTTTTTTTGTGACCATCAGCTTTGAGAGAGTAAAGGCAAAGAAACCAAACTTCCCCACTGTGTCTTGGGAATCTTCGTGCGGAAAAAAGTTCACATTATACCCCCCACCCCTTCTCTCTCTCTCTCTCTCATACAAGCCTCCACCCACCCACCTATTCTCTCGCTTCACCCCAAGCCCAATTAGACAGAAGGTCGGGGAGGTTTCGTAAGTGGGAGTAGGGTGGGTGGAGGGGGGAGCGGGGGGGGGGGGGGTTGCGGGTGGAGTTGTTGTGAGAGAGTGTGTGGGGGTGTCATGGCTTGAGACCACCAACACATTTTCTCCTGTCACATGACCCTCTTTTAAGCTCAGGCCATGGAAGGAGAAGAAAAGGCAGCATCGTACCTGTTCAGTTTGCCCCTTTCTTTTAGGTTAGTTAGGATTACTACGGTAACAGGTTCTTTACAACAAAACAACAAAAATACCTTAATGGCAAAAAACACAACTTCATGTTCATCCCAATATTAATAAGGAGAGAATCCGTGCTGACAATTTAGAATTGAGAAATACTAGACTCTCTTTTTTCATCATAACATCATAAGCAATCATTTAAGTACTGCTCGAACTTTATTTGTAGCTGTCGATAAGCTGACAAACCCCCGACTGAAATACCGCGTGAACTTCTTTCTACTCAAAAATGCAATGAGTTTACTTCCTTTTTTTACACAAAATTTACTCCATTCGAAAATCCATCATCACGTACACTCTCAGAACGCTGTATTAAACAAAGATTTTACATCCCCACAAGTTTTAAACTAAAGTAATGTGGCAAATAAATCACACTTTAAAAGCATTGACACAATCCGACATCTTAAGTCATCCATGTCTTGTCTGGATCCTCTTCCCACAAGTTTCTTTAAAAAGGTATTTGAGTGCCTGGCGTCAGACTTACTGCAAATAGTTAACTGCTGTCTCCAATCTGGCATCTTCCCAAAGTCCCTGAAAACTGAAGTTATTAAAACTTTACTAAAAAAGCAGAGCCTCGATGCTTCTATAATTTACAACTACAGACCTATTTCTAACCTGGCCTTTAAAAAGAAAAATCATTGAGAAAGTTGTTTTACAATAACTAAATTATTTATTTTATCACTGACTGCTATGACACCTTCCAATCAGAATCACTTTATAGCACTGAAACTGCTCTTATTAACATATACATCTGTCTTAGACATCTGTCTAAACACTGACTCAGGCAAGATTTCCATCTTGGGGTTATTGGATCTCAGCACTGCTTTTGATACTGTTGACCATAAAATACTTCTAGAAAGATTGGAAACGTGGGTTGGACTATTCGGAACGGCCTTAAACCAGTTTAAGTCATATCTAAAAAACAGGAACTACTTTGTGTCTATTGGCAACTATAAACCTGAGCTAACTAATATGACATGCTGAGTCCCTCATGGGTCAATTTTGGGGCCTTCAGTATTCAATCTTTACATGCTTCCGTTAGGTCAAATTATGCGAAATAACTATTGCCTACCACAGTTATGCAGATGACACCCAATTATACATTTTTCACCAAATGACCACAAGGCTATAGAATCACTGTGTCAGTGCATTGAGCAAGTCAACGACTGGATGTGCCAGAATTTCCTTCAGCCAAATAAGGAAAAAACTAATTATCTTTGGTGGTACAGAAGAAAGGATGAAAGACATGAGTCCATGTCTATCAAAACTAAGGACCAAGCTAGAAATCTTAGTGTCATCATTGACTCAGACCTATATTTCAACAGCCACGTCAAGTTGGTAATAATATCAGCATACTATCACCTCAAAACCATAGCAAGACTCAGAGGACTCATGTCTCAAAAAGTCTTAAAAAAACATTCATGCATTTTATTACTGGTAGGCTGGACTTCTGTAATGGTCTTCTCTCTGGCATTCCTAAAAAGAACGCTTGGATGACTGCAGCTTGTTCAGAATGCTGCAGTAACACTTTGAACAAATACCAAAACATATAATCACATTACACCAATTCTCAAATCACTACACTGGCACTACACATTGCCTTGTGTAAAGCACATTGAAATGCCTTTGTGTATGAAATGTGCCATACAAATTCATTTCATTTTATTTGAAAAAACAACAAAAACATAATGCAATCGCCTTGAAATGCAACCGATTCAGATTACTTTATAGGTTTACCTAGCCAGACTGACTGAACAAAATATCCGATTAAGCAATCAGAGAGTTGACAAGAAAGGAACCCTATAGGCACGTCATGGTACTATATGAACTACATGTTAATAATAAATAAATAAATATAATAAATAATCCATAATTTCTGCATTCTATTGTTTGGGTGCAATAATCTGAGCCAATGGTTTTATTATAAACTAGCCCTTAGTAATAAAATACTGTTTCATAACTAACTAGTTTAAACATAATTTTAAACTATGGAATCAAACTTTATATAATCGCAATAAAGTCATCTTAAGTAATGTGATATGATTCATATATATTCCCTTTTGAGTTTGCAGCATTAAGTCAATCATCAGTTGTAAACACACAGAAGGAATGTCTTACATCATATTGTCCACAGGATGTGGGATCTTAAGTTGTTATTTTTGTAGTAAATATCCTATCAGAAGTGTGTAGAATGTAATGAGTAAAAAGCTGGGTTTTTTTCATGATCTAAATTTTAAATATAACACTATTATAAATAATAAAGTGTTGCCTTGCAACTGTTTCATTCAAACAATTTGTTTCAGGTGAACACAGGTGCTACTACACATCAAGCCCACATATTTTTTACCTTTTAGGAGAAAACCAGATCCCTCCATAAACAAGAGTATAATAACAGCACATTCTACCATGCCAAATTATTTGCAGATTCTACCATAAGCACAGCAACCCTATCAAAGGAATGGAGAAAGCGATGCTCGCTTTTGTGCATGCATAACTATTTGGATTCCTGCTTGCTTAGGTGGGCAGTGCTTAGGTGTTTTGTTTGAAATCATATCCCTTTGAACTCATTGTAAAAGACTAAGGGGAGAGGAAAAAGCTGATATTTCTAAAGCGAGGGCAGTGCTCCTGTGGGTGGGAGCCCTTCACTTGCATTAATTTTCCATTTTTTACATGCGGTCTGAAACGTTTGGATGGGCCCTCCAGAGAATGCCGTCAGCTTTATCACAGCAGAGCGTACCCACTTCAATCTCTAGTACTTTTTCTCGCTGTCAGAGAGCTTTTTTTCTCTCTTGTATATGTGTGTTTGGGTAAGTATGTTTGAGTCATTGTAATGATTTACAAAAAAAGTAATACATGGAGCCTATGTGTGTGATGAATTTAAAATGTAATATTTAAACGCTTTTATGTACATGCATGCACATTACGATAAAAGGATAACGATCACATAAGCCAATATTAACAAGGGCTATCAAAACGACAACAGTACTCAAATGCTTGTAGTTTTGCCTACTTTGATTAGGTGTGTGTCTAAGGGACCTGTGTGTCGGTTGGTCAGGGAGCAGTGGTTCAAAACCATCCTCAACTGTCAGTTGGTGTTTTGTTCTGAGCGTGCTTGCACAAAGGTAAAAGGCAAAACAGCAATAGAGAGTTTTGAAGAGAGAAAAAATGAGCAATCGTGTGATTTTACATGTCACTTAGTAGATGATAAGGCACTCACCAGGATGTTTTTGTGGCACATGTGGATTCTACAATCTAGAGCCTAACTGAAGCCAAGGGCTTTGTGGTATGTACCATGTCAATGCACATCCATCTAATATAGGTATAATATAGTACATTGTGGACTCTATTTACAACATGTGTATAGGTTTAAAAGATAAGTTGTATTATTATTGTTACTAGTAGTTGTAGTAGTAGTTGTAGTTATAATAATAATAGCATAATACACCTTTATTTTTTGTTTATTTTCTTAACACTATTCATTTAAAACAACGTAAAAATATGTAACCACCAATACATCTTATGAAGTCGACGAGAATAAAAGTGCTTGTAAATTTCAGCTCAGCACCTCTGAAATAACATTGTAGAAGCAAGTAGTAAAATCAGCTTGCCCACAACATACCATGGTGGCATGTTCCTAGAATGGGGATGGCATTTGCTAAGCTATTTAATTTCGATCATATGTAATTATGTTGATCATATTTTGTCACAGAGGCAGGTTACAAAAAAAAAAAAAACGGGCACGTGCACACACATTCACACTTGCGCAAACACATGCTCGCCTTCGTCAGCTTCGCTTTTTTCTGATGTGAACGCGCTCTGTGTCGTGTTTCTCCTTCCTCAAACACGTTAGCTTGGCAATGTCATGTGACTAGCGCACAAGAGTCTTTGAGCATATACCCTTTTACAAGCTGCTTATCACAAATACTGTAACCTTAGTTGTCTCGGCTGGTATAGAATATTATTTTACGATAAAATGGCAACATTGGTGGACCTCAATGGCCCTGCAGCAGCAAGACAACATACGCAAGCTGTGACGAGAAACTACATATCACAACCAAGGCTAAGTATGTAGCTAACGTTAGCTAGCGGATTAGCTTTCTTGCTACCATGGCCGGGCATGGCTCAATTATGCTAACGTTAGTTAGCTAATTGGTCTCTCTGGAAATTAAATTTGAGGCACATTGTAAGCTACGTTTTGGCTTCACTGCAATGCAACAATGTAGCTGGCGTTTGGTTGTCACTACAGGTTGGCCGGCTACCGACCGTTAAGCCTAGCTTTTTTTGAGCGTAGGACAAGGCCGTAATCAACTTTGATATCAAACAACAGCTCTTGCTAACGCTAGCTGTCCACTATTAAATTATTGATGTTTTATTATTTAACGTTAATCTTGGAAATGTCGCTTGCTAGCAATCAGTTTGAAAGAAGCAGCCAGCTGTTATATCTAGTCCGGTCAGCTGACTCAAAATCGCTAAGAAGACTGTGGAATGAATGAATGGGAAACTGTTGTGAACTTGAATAAAACGATGCTAGCAACCTTTAGTAAACTGTCTTTGAAACGTTAGCTGGTTATGATAATAGTTTAAATATCTGAAATGTCAAGCTGATGTTATTACTGTATTTCTGTTAGAAGGCCCAAGTGACAGATGGGTGGAGGAGTAAAGATCCCTCTCATGTGACAGTCACGTGAGACGCCTGATTTCAGCCAAGCAATCGTTTTTGACATTACAACTTTTGTTTATTCTTTTTTTGTCTAGTTCTGTGACTGTTGTTGCTTACTACTAATCAAGTCTAGGCTATACATTGGGAATTTTTTTTTACAAAGCACAGAGAAAGGGCATTAATGTGAACAGCACGACACTTATATTAATTCGACATTTATATTAATGTGAAAGATGCTGCCAAGCCCAATAACTTACACTCCTTTAATGCAATTTTGTGACCGTTTTTTGGCCTTCTGTGCAGGTTTATAAGTCGCAGGCCTACTACCATAGGTGACACATGTGTTGCATCTAGAAACTCATTATCACTGAAATTGTCAAGATTGGTTTGATTTGGATCTACACAGGCTTTTCTGTTAGCTACATTTACTGACTACATAATTCATTTTACCAATTGGCCCCATGGGTAATGCACCATTTTTGAATTCCTTCATATTCAATCTGTTCATGATATTTGAACATTATTAATCTTACTTTGCATACCTTTTAACTTTGGAATTGCTGTCAAATGCTGTTTGGTAGTAGGTAATTTTGAGTTTGGATTGAAACGAAGTCACATGTAACATACCTAAATACTACCATATCTGGAACGCTGCAATATGAATGGAATTTCTGTCTTTACTAATATCCCCATATTTAAGCAGCAGAGCAACAACATTTTGACTGCTACACTGCCTTTGTCTGCATCTGAACGGTTGATGTAGTAATTCGCTGCCATGTCGCTAATTTACACATTGAACATGGTGTAGAGTCATGAAGCCAGCCAGGTGATGTTTTTGCTAGTGAGAGTGTCGAAGAAAGAGGATGGCATGGACTAAAAGCCTCTTAGCGAGATGGTAGGAAAAAAAAGTTAATGGAGCTGAGACTATCTGAAAGCTAAGAGGGGAAGATGTTCCACATGTTAGAACCCTCTTCCTGGAAAAAACAACAACCTTTTCATACTTTTCAAATGTCCCTTGTAATGTTGGCATGCCAAATTGCCTCTATTTTCCCATACAGTACACAAACATCATACCCAATAGTAACTATTCAGATAGTCATTTTGGCTTCGATTGCTATCTCAAGCCAAATACCCAAAGCAACCCCAGAAGGCCTCCTTGTGATTTTGATTGTGCACTATGTCTTTTCACACTAGTGTGTGAAGAAAACATGCAACTATTATATTATTATATGTATTTTTATAGGGAGCAGCATGATTTCAAACTGAACAAAACTATCAGGGTCCTTTATTCAATGACCTGTGATTGTATCTGGGTACCAGGGTTGCGCACAAACCTTCGTTTAATACATCCATTTATCAGACATAAATGTAGCCTATATAATATCAAGATGTTCCTGTTCTTTGCATTTTCCACTGTGACTTGACAGGCTTCTGAAAGAGAAAGCGAGTGAATAGCTCATATGGAGGGTGAATAAACAAATAATGAGGTTTACAGTCAGTACAGACTCTTTGGTTGTGAAGGGCCTTTGTCTCTCATGTCAATTGCAACAAAGGCAATTAACCCACAAGATGGCTTGCCATTGTTTTAGGTGCACACTCAGACATTTAAAATGATATGAAAAGGCATTGAGCAAGGCAGTCAATTCCTTTGAGGAACTAATTAATGGCAATGATGTAGTCATGATAAACAAATGTCATCAGTCACCATGAAAATAATTTCTATACAAATCTTTTGCAGTTCTATGTTGTTAGTTGTAATTAAGCAGCTAGCTTGTCAGTAAAAGACTTGTGTGGGTGTTTGTCATTCTTTTCATAAAAAGAAAAATATGTGGACTATGAACATGGCGCCATTGAATCATAAGACATTTAGTCAAAGGAACTTTCCTGTAACTTTTTTTGCTGTTACGGTTTCTCTTCTGTTTTTGGGTTTTCCTCACGGATGGAGAAGTAAGAAGTCTCTTTTCCAAACTAAGAAAAAAACCTCTGTCCATTCACATACACTTCCTCTTAGCTTGTATAAAAAAATCTGAACCAACCAGCAGTGTGTCAACGTTCGTAGTTTCATATTACCAAACAAAATGACAATGAAAGATGTCTTCATGCTCAACTTTCCTTGATTGGGAAACACAATTTTTTTAACCTCATCATTGAACCTAAGTAAGATCGATCCCAGTTTATTTTTCCACAATTAGATTTTCCATGCTCTCGTACTGTTTCTTTTGCCGCTCTCTCTGGTTGACAATGTAGGCGTGTATCTGAGAGGTTCCGGCACAGAGACCTGCCAAGCAGGTATACAGCAAATAATGGCCTTCAGCGTGGTGTCAGTCATGCTTTGATCTGTTTGTAACCTCACCACTTAGCCAAATATAATTTTTTTGGCTGCAAGGCTGAGGGGTTAAACAGCAGTCAATCATGCACCAACTCTCTTCTCCCCATCACCATGTTCCCCACCAGCACAAAAATCCCCCCACTTGATAAAGTGTGTCCCGCCCCGCTATTCATTCCTCTCCCGGTCCAAGCTTGATTACGTGCTCGTTCCAATCACTGCAGTCAGGTGGGGAGTCCCCTTTTACATACAGGGGCTGTGTACCTGCGGGGTTGAAAGCATGCCCATTTGATGTGGGGGTGTCATCACTAGGAAGAGCGTTGTTCGAGGCGGTGAGCGTCATCAACGGGAGGGATTGGCAGAAGGAGGAGGAGTACAGTAGCCCGCTGTTGCCTCTGGCAACACCCCTCATTATTTTTTATCATAGTTCCCCCTCCCCCTTTATAAATGTGTGCCTATATTTAGTTTGTCTGAGTTGAATTTCACTAAACTAAACCAACCAACGGAATTGAGTAACGTTAGGTTGATGTTTTTGAATGCAGTTTTCTTTTTTTCATGTGCCTACACCCCTATTGCAGGTTGGCAAAGTGAATTTACCCTCTGATTAAATTTGTTACCTGCATCTGATGTGGGTGTTGTGCTGATTTATCTCTGTGCAGACATTATGAAATATCTTTCTTTCCTTTTGGCTGTTTTTGGGAGTATTGGGAATGTAGATGGCAGATGTAAACAAAGGTACAATGTTCTTTTATATGTATAATTATTATTATTATTATTATTATATATATATTACATATTATTATATGTTCTTTATATTAACAGCTTTAATAATGCACATTTATTCATCTTAAAACTTCATGTGAATAGAAACAGAAAGTCTAGGATTTTATTCTTTTTCAACATCTTGGCCTTCTATTGGCTACATAACCTTACAAAGCCATTTCTATGTCTCTATATATTTTATTTAGCTTTTTTTGTTAAGGGCTTATACATTTCAAATTTTTTTCTGATGCTATTTTTCTGTTTCTGCCATTTTAGCCATCTTTGTAACTTGTGAAAACCGTTTTCCTTTATATCTAACTAGCCAATGTATTTACTTAATAGCCACATTCTGTGACTGAACCATCACTGATATCTAAACAATAATGATGCCTAGAAGATATCGGCATGGATTTGTACCCACGAGACTTGTTCACTTAAGAGGGAATTTGTATGGATTTTGTTGACTCGCAGTTCCATGTTAGGGCAATTAGCATTCATAGCTCAACTGCCTGTTTGAAGCACCATTTGCATGCAAGTGGTAGCGGTAGAAGAAGCATGTAATTGTGAGCCCACGTTTTAGTTAGCTAGGTCCAGCTCTACCGATTATTAACCATCTAAAATGATGATGTGCCTCTATCTCCATCCCCAGCTACCAACCCACCCTCAGCAGGAGCCATCATCTTCTTTTTCCGCAGGGGAAATGGAATTGTGCTGGAATTCTCCTGTAGCCTCTTTTCTCTGGCAGTTGAATAGGCTCTTTAGTATTTCACACCAAGGTGTCCTTCAGGGTGTGAGGTCAGGCTACCAAAACAACTTCTAGTGGTGGATTAGGACCAATTAACATCTTTGTACACAAAGGGCTCTGGCAGCTGAACAGGCCGCAGGGTGACCCATACTGCTGTTGCATGGCAGGCCAGGGAACCCGCCGCACTTGAGCTCAAGTAGCCAAAGAAGGGCGGAGAAAGTTTTTCAATCCTAATGGGGAATGTTGTTACTTCACACCATATGAATGCATGGCCCCATTGAGCAGTCGTCATCTTGTGAAATGAACGGGCACATTTTTTTTTTTTTTGAACGGTGTAGTGTATAACGAGAGCCTACCCTCTGAACTCTCATCTGTTAGTTGTAATAATGATGGGAAATATGTTGGATACAAATTTGCATAAGACATAAGTCATGTTATTAGAAATGTATTTTTGGTTATACAACTTATTTTATACGTTTTTAAAGTTTTAATACACGTTGCCTATTTCATTACCACCTTCAGTAGAAGAAGGCAATGTTTTCTCTACCTAAATGTGAAGATGAAGTGTTCTCCAAATTGCTTGTACCACTCCCTGCATTTTTATCAAAAGGTTCCCATTAGGAGTTGTGGATTCCTAGGGTTGCTGTACAATTATACCCATGCAATTTTCTTGCATCATGACTATTACCACCCCTCTGTAAATAGCCATATGTATCTCTTTTGAGACATATGGGCAATTTGTAGGGTAAGTGTAGCTATTATGTCCATTTATAAACAAGACCCGCAGACAAACATGTCTGCTATTTATCAGACGAAACGACGACGAACAAAAAACATAATGTCTTGAAAATTTGATGGAATTTGCACAAAGCATTTTGTCTTAAAAAAAAAGGAGTTTGAAGATAAATATTTATTTTGTGCAGGGTTTAATACATCGTCTACTTTTTAATTGAGATGTTCGTAAAGCATTGGCTATTCCAAACTCCATAGCAAAAAATGTTTGTCCATTTATCTTTTATCTTTCCTAAAGATGCCTACTTATTCTCTCATGGCACTATAAGACTACTCTATCTTTTTTTCCCCTATGTTAGATTCACATCTTAATATGCCCTTAAAATATAATATTAATATACAGTTGCTTTAATTGTTATTCACCAGGTGTAGGCCGAATTTAAGTTGTGTGCTCTTTTTGGAGAAGCCAGATGGAAGGCAATTTGTTTATCACCGACTAACAAGGCCATTGTAAGGTGGAACCTATCGTAACAGAATCCAGTGTGCAGAATGGGAGAGGAGAATTCCTAGCTAATTTGAGGATCATTTCGGCAAAGCAGTGTGGGGGCTAGCCGAGCGCCGAGGCTTAGTGCGGTGTTAATTCATGCAAGTCGACTCATTAGCCCACATCCAATCCCCCTTTGAGAGAGAGAGAGAGAGAGAGAGAGGAGGGGACAAAGTCTGGGAGACTATTGAAGTCACATGATCACTGCCATATTCTGCCCCTGTTCGGTTTAGCTAAGCTTTAAATAATTATAATGTACCTTTTACCATCGTAACGTATTTCCCAAACGTAAGTTAGTAGTGGATGTGACATAAATGTGACGATGGAGAGACATACTGTGGAAAAATGGGAACGCAAAGGGCAACTAGCGTCCTTATGTTGTGGTGGTCCTTTTGTCACACTTGAACGCTTGCTCTTTCTTTCTCTCGCCCCCCCCCCCCCCCCCTCCTTTTTTCTCCCTCTCTTACAGCCTGTCTGGCTAATAGGGGGTGAAATGCAGGTGTGTGTGGGAAATGGCTCTAGCTCCACAGTGCATTGACAGTTTATTTTGTTGGCCACTGCCTAATTAGTGGCATAGTGGATGCACCCTACCAGGCTTTGGTGCCTGGTGTTAGAACCAGTCTGCTCTAATTTCCCCACGCCTTTGATATTGGCCAAGAGATTGATGGCTCACACACACACACACACACACAAAAAGAAACACCAGAGCACCATGGAAGACTTGATGGGAACAAAGCGAGTTCCATTCGGCCATTTGTCCTCTCCCAAATCTACAGATGTGCAAGGATAGGCAGTTGGGGGGGTGACTCCTTTGTGGCTTATTTTATTTATTTATTTATTTATTTCATTTCATTTCATTTCATTTCATTTCATTTCATTCATTCATTCATTCATTCATTCATTCATTCATTCATTCATTCATTCATTCATTCATTCATCCATTTATCCATTTGTTTATTTGTTTATTTGTTTATTTGTTTATTTGTTTATTTATTTACTTATTTATTTATCCATTTACTTATTTATTTATTCATTCATTTTTTACTTTTTTATTTTTGGTTGACTTTTTCTGCACTTTACCTCACCTGATATACAGTACAAGCAATGTTTTCTTGAAGAAAGCAAGACTGGTAAAATAATGTATCGTGAATACCCTTGCATGTGTCCGTTGGTTTGTCAGCTACAGAACGACTTCCAACCCTCCAGCCAATCCCCCCTTATCCTCATGACTTAGCGGGGGATAATATAAAATGTTTATTTTGTGACTTGCCGTAACGTTTGGAACACATTTGCCTTTGATCAGTTGCACCGAGTATCAACCGAGTGCAAAAGCTTAATTCTAAGTAGGAGGCCCAAGAAAAATTATGCTCCACTGACAGTTTACAGAGCGCTACTGTCTCTGGTGTGAAGAGAATACTATTACCTTAATGCTTGGCTGACACAGCTTAACCTGTCTTTGATAGAGACTGTGTGTGTGTGTGTGTGTGTGTGTGTGTGTGTGTGTGTGTGTGTGTGTGTGTGTGTTGGTTTAGCCTCCGATTGGGGACATGTACCAGAGTACACACCAGTTGATTGGGGACGCGTTTCCAATTGGGGACAAAAATCATGGTCCCCAATTAGACTGGCTATGTAGTTGCATTCAGCATGCTCTACAATGGATTTCTATCTAAAAATCTCCAGTGACCCAAAAGGTGTTCTATTTCTGACTTGTGTGTGCCAAGTGTGTGTGACCCCCCCCCCATAAAGTGTGTGTAACACAGCGACCCCTTTGGCGGCCGTAAGAATTACACTTCCTATGTTATACACAGATTGGGATCACATGATCTCTATCAACCAATAGCAAATAGCCTGTCTGCTTATTCCATATCCCGCCAAGTACACATCACCTCCCGCCACTTTGACTCTGATGGAACACCAAATGAAGAAGCGAAGGTGGGTAATGCATTAGATGTCATTGTTACATTTCCAGTCTAAGTAAATATGTAGGCTTATGTACGTAAATGAAAATTGTGTAAAGGCCAACAGTTACTTATCCATACATTGATTAGTACAGATTAGTTTATTTATTACTATTATTATTGTTATAAATTGTTGATAATCACTTAGCTTAGCTAGCTTAGCTCAGTGGCTAGCTAGCAGCTAACGGGAACGTCATGTTTGGGCTAGCACTAACTTAGCTAGTACCTGCAAATATATCTAGTCTCGACACTAAACGAGATGAAAACAAGTTGCTCGGGATGAAATTATTACTCAAATAAATCGTATAATTGTATTACCAAAAAAATCTAGATATCGCTGATCAATGTTAATAAGTTGGCTAGTTTAGCTAAGTGGTTAGGGTTAGCTAGCTTAGTTATAAGTGGGCAGTTAGCCTAGCTAAGTGGTTAGCTAACGGCTAATATGTAATGTGTGGCCTCGTATTAGCTACCGCCTAGCTACAGCGAATTTATCAAAACTAGATGAAAACACCTTGCTAGGGCTGAAACGATTACTCCAATAATCCAATAAAATTCACAATGTGTGCTTAAGTGTGAATGCTTTATACTGCGAGATTCAACTTGGTTTTTGAGCACATATCAATGTTCCGAGTAGCCGGATTCATGCCGGAGTGACACCAGACTCAGTTCGATTTTATATTAATGTTTTTATTAAAATATATTCCAAATCTGAGTCAACTCAGGGTTTTTCCTGCATTGAAAATTATTAGGTAGCCGTATCCTTGAAGAATAGACTAGGGTTGCCTACTACTGCAAAGGCGTATTAGCCGAGGCGTTCCGTATATTGCCTGGGCTTAATTGGTTCGACGTTCAACTGCTAGTACTACTCCAAGCTGATCGGTAGACTGCATTCAGTTTAGCGACGTTACGTTATCCGTTAGCGTTAAATGTACTGTTACACACGATCGTTTTCACCGAAAAAATGTATATGATATAAAACAACGTAATCTTTACAAAAATTCAAAGAGAAGAAAGGGTAGGAACAAGTTGTATTTTTGCTTTACAGTCCGTTGCAAATGTAAACCACCCCTTTCAAAATTATTAGAGCTTAACGCATTGTTTAACTTATTTAATTCAGAACCAAATAGCCTAACAAAATTTGAATATGCACGGCTATATAAAATGTATTGAACATAACATAACCGATCTAGCGGGAATGCAAAACCGCTGCACAGACTGCCAGTTTGCGAAGGACAACAGGAGCATGTGAAAACATAGATTGAGCATTAAGTTTATGCTTTGCTAGGCTACAATATCCAATTACTATATAGGCTAGAATATATATATATATGAAGTAAAGGCATTTTAAGTATAATCCAAAATATGAAAACAGGAGGTCAAGCTGGATTATTACAATGTAACAATAGTAATACTTTACTTTTCATTGTTTAATTCTCATCACTACATTATTGCTGTATGTTCCACCATTTGATAGGTAACCTGATGATCCTTTTATTAGCATGGAAAGTAATCATGGAAAAAAGAGAAGATGGATCTCCCCTCAACAGGATGCACTTGTACATATCTAATGGAGAATGAACAAGTCTGGACTTCAATCTAAGTTCATCAGTACGTTCAAAGGTGAGACCCCTGCTTGCTCTATTGCAGTGTCATGTCATGCAGTCTCTGTTTGAGTGCGTGATGTTTACACCAAAATGTTTACTGGCCAGACAGATTTTTTACCAGCAAAAATAATAAATAGCTTTTTTACTATTGCAAATGTGATATTAATATTTATAATGTCATTTTGGTCTCCTATCCAAATCTCAATTATTATTATAGTAGTAATCATTGAATGATAAGATAAGTGGAGCTTCTCAGCCGAAGTGCCAACTTAATGTTAACAGTTGCCCCTGATGGTTCCATTTTCTTTATGCTAAGACTACTAGCAAGGCTAAAACTGTCATAACCATGACGTAATTAACCAATATGCTTTTGGATTTTCTTTTGGAACATGAGCCAGACATTTAGCTAAAATGGGGATATTTAAACGGAACACTTTTTATAGTAGCCTAATTATGTCACTTGAGAAGGGGGCAAATGCCAAGCTCACTGAAAACCACAGAAGCTGAATTTAAATTCTTTAAATACTTTTTTTCTTTTATGTGTGGTTGTTATAAATCTATTTATATAACATAATATATAAGTCCTATCTTTTAGTTGACCAAACGGCAGTGGTAATAACGTTTAACTACGGTAGTAAGGGCTTACCGGGGGCATCTTTTGTCAGCTTTTTCACCTGAAATTAAATTAATTCACTACAACATTGCGTTAGAACACTATATCATAGTGAGGTTGCTTTGCAAAGGTGTCATGTCAGCACTGTCATAGTGTAGTTGGTGTGGTAATAAGACAATATTTTATTAAAATGTATTCTAATGGAATTTTGTTTCCTTGGATGGATCTCAAAAAGTCAAATCTTTAGGGGAGACTTGTCAACGATGAGCATACACATCCTAAATGCCGAATGCAAATCCTTGAAGTAGGTGGAAAACCACACCTTTGCCTTTTCGCAGTCCTGGACTTATACGCTGGTGAAGAAATTACCTACAGCTACGGCGATTCAAAGTGTCCTTGGCGAACAGAGGTATGATATTTCCAAATGGCTAACAACTTCTACCACACTGTAAGTCCTGACTGCAATATTTCAAGGACAGGAGCTGGCACTCTTTTCAGAATAAAGATTCTGTAACCATTGCAAGCGAACAGAACAGTTTCAAAGCAGTTATCTGCGTCCCCAATTGGACAATGCAGAGTGTGTCTTATGTCCCAAGTTGGAATTAAGAGGTCATATATGGGCAATGAATCAAAATATGTTTTTATATTAGATGTATTTTTGTCTCCTTACAAAGTATACTCGGCACTGTAATTTTGTTCATCTGCTTCTGTCTCAAGCAGTCAAATTGTTTAGTGAATCCCTCCCCTACTAGTGTTGTTACAATATTATACCCGCTAAAAATATCACAGTACAAAATAGTATCGTGATATCAATGCAAATAAAGCACATTTTTTTTCTTCACTAAAACAAATGTAAATGATGCTTAAACTTCCTAAATTATTGATTGCTTCATTAGAGTATGTCTTGTAAGACGAACCGTTAAAAATAGAACCCTATGGCTAAGAGGTTAATACATTTGGCTGGATGCACTTTGCTTAACCTAGCCATCTAAATTTGTTTTTGACATTTTTCGTTTACAAGTCTCAGAGTCAAAGAGAGGTAACGGCTTAATTGTTTGAGAGGGAAATTATGGTGTCGGATTTGTATTGGTATCAGCGGATACTCAAGGTTGTGGCATCAGTATCTAGAGAGTCTATATGGAGTTTGCATGTTCTTCCCGTGTTTGTGTGGGTTTCCTCCGGGTACTCCGGTTTCCTCCCACCATCAAAAAACATGCCACATCCTCCTACCAGTGCCCTGACCAGTCACTGTCAATTCACCTGGAGTCGGTCTGTGTGTCCTATGTGTGTGAGCAAGACGTAATATGTTGGGTGAGCAAGTCTGGCACAAATTGGCTGCCGTGGTATCACTCAGACTGAGTGTTTGATAGCTGTCGGTCCATTCGTTGTTTGTTCTGTGTAATTAATTGGCAAACTGTCTGTGTAAAGCGCTTTGACTATCTAGAACAGCTAAACAAAATAAAATGAATTATTAATTGAATTAGTATCGATATTGGACATGAAAAAGTGGTATTGAGCCGTCCCTAAACGTTAAAATTATAGTTTAACTACACGGGACTTGTAGTTTTTGAATTATTAGGAAGGAAAACAAGTGTGTAGGCTGTAATCTGTGCTCCTTAATCATTTTTCTCTGGTTCTTACATACAGTATATATAAGCTTAAGAGCAAATGCAAATGAAATACTCACGTTGTATAGCCTGCTGGGGAATTCTTTCAGTTAGACAAAGGGAGTGTTTGTTTGTTTTGTGTCCCCATTTGCAATGTAATGTAATTTGATTTATCTGCTTCTGTTTCAAGCGGTCAACCTGATCAGGAATGCTGCCGTATCTAAAGATGAGGCAGATCAACACGACCATTTTAAAGCTGTCACTATAAAGCCAGCGCAACACCAAGTATGTTTACAGTCACAACAAACATGTTTTCTATCACTACATTTATAGGGCAATGGATGAAGTTTGACTGTGGATATTACATGGGCTCCTAAATATTTTCATGACCATAAATTTAGAGTAATGTGAAAAATGTTCCAGTAACATTAAGATTGTTAGTGACGGGCTGCATAGGCATAGATACTAGGGTTGTCACAATGCCAAACTATTCTTTACAATACAATACTACTTTGTATCGTGATTTTTTTTGCTAGTATCACGATACCAGTGCACATAAAGCAGATTTTTCTTCCTAGCTAAAACAATATGACGCTTAAACGTCTTCAGTTATCGGTTGTTCAATTTAGGTATGTCTTTTAAGATTAACCTTTAAACATAGAACCCTATCTCTAAGAGGT